>PVKC010005385.1:0-32150 GCA_004027635.1 Crocidura indochinensis | reverse complement strand
GACATTGAGACTACAGGCATATTCAAGGAGGAAAATGCACTCTCCAAGCAGGTGAAAGCAGATATTAACAGATGGGAATATATTAAGCTGAGAAGCTTCTGCCCAGGATACAAGAGCCACCCACTGAATGGGAGAAACTATTCACCCAATACCCATCAGATAAGGGGCTAATCTCTAAAATATACAATGTACTGACAGAACTCTACAAGAAAAAAACATCTAATCCCATCAAAAAATGAGGAGAAGAAATGGACAGACACTTTGACAAGGAAGAAATACAAATGGCCAAAAGACACATGGAAAAATGCTCCACATCACTAATCATCAGGGAGATGCAAATCAAAACAACTATGTGGTACCACCTCACACCACAGAGAATGGCACACATCACAAAGAATGAAAACAAACAGTGTTGGCGGGGATGTGGAGAGAAAGGAACTCTTATCCACTGCTGGTGGGAATGCCGTGTAGTTCAACCTTTATGGAAAGCTATATGGAGATTCCTCCAGAAACTGGAAACCGAGCTCCCATATGATCCAGCTACTCCTAGGAATATACCCTAGGAACACAAAAATACAATACAAAAACCCCTTCCTTACACCTATATTCATTGCAGCACTATTTACCATATCAAGACTCTGGAAACAACCAAGAAGCCCTTCATCAGACGAATGGCTAAAGAAACTGTGGTACATATACACAATAGAATATTATGCAGCTGTTAGGAGAGATGAAGTCATGAAATTTTCCTACACATGGATGTACATGGAATCTATCATGCTGAGTGAAATAAGTCAGAGAGAGAGAGAGAGAAAAACGCAGAATGGTATCACTCATCTATGGGTTTTAAGAAAAATGAAAGACATTCTTGCAATAATAATAATAATAATAATTTTCAGACACAAAAGAGAAAAGAGCTGGAAGTTCCAGCTCAACTCAGGAAGCTCACCACAAAGATTGATGAGTTTAACTAGAGAAATAACTATGGTTTGAACTGTCCTAAAAATGAGAACTGTGAGGGAAATGGAGAGCCTGTCCAGAGTACAGGCAGGGGAGGGGGGGGAGGAGGGAGATTTGGGACAATGGTGATGAGAACGTTGCACTGGTGATGGGTGGTGTTCTTTACATGACTGAAACCCAAACACAATCATGTATGTAATCAAGGTGTTTAAATAAAAAAATATCTCTTATAAAAGAAAAATGCATAATTGATTTAATTAAACAATAGAAAGAAAGGAGCTGATGTCTGGACTATATTTTATATTCATATTTGTATGTATGTATGTATATATATACATATATTTTAGAGTAAATGCTTATTGGGCTAAAATGCTCTGGAAAAAGAACTTCACCGAATGGCAAAGATTAGATATACTGACCTTACAAAAAGCATATAATCTTTATTAAAAAAAGGTGCACTCAGGGCCGGAGAGATAGCATGGAGGTAAGGCATTTGCCTTGCAAGCAGAAGGACAGTAGTTCGAATCCCGACATCCCATGTGGTCCCCCGAGTCTGCCAGGAGCGATTTCTGAGTGTACATCCAGGAGTAACCCCTGAGAGCTGCTGGGTGTGACCCCATAACAAAACAAATCAAAACAAAATTTTTAAAAAGTGCACTCTTTAGTTACTTTGGAAGCAAATTAGTTGAAAGATGACATCAGACTACTACTTGTCTTTGAAAAACAAGAATGTGTCTAGAAAGTTTTTGATGCAAAACCAACAGATTCTACCTCTCTATAAGGAGGAGGTATCAAGAACTGAGATAACACTTGGCAAGTCACAAGCAAATATCAACACGGTCAATGAGAAACACAAAATTCTCCCTATAGTGCCAATAACAATGAAAAGACTATAGAGAAATAAAGTAAACAAAAGCTCAATAAATAAAGGAGTGAATGGCTAAATAAAAATTCCTACAGTAGTATTTATATTGTGTTTGAAGCAAGGTAGCTTTTATTGAAATTTAGAAATATTCTAGAAGAGAGAAGGTGTTTGTTTAAGAGAGAACACGGGCTTCCCCTGAGTGAAAAATGCAGGCAAGCAAAGAAAGAGACAAACATAAGACAAGACATGTTCAAGGAAGAGCACGGGCTTGAGGAGAAAACTGAAGTAGAAAGTTTTAGTGTAGTCCAGACTCCCAAGTACTCAAGAAGTTTAATCCCTGACACCCTATATGGTTTTCAGAGTTTCTCCAGTAGTGATCCCAGAGTATAGAGACTGGTGTAAGCCTAGATCATAGTCAGATATGGCTCAACACCCTTTCCCAATCACACCTGTCTCCTCTAAAGCCCTCCCCAAAACCAAAAATTTACACTGAAAAGGAATACTAAGATTTTTTTTTTAACTAAAGGCTGGAAATTGCTATTTTATGTAAACAAATTACCAAGTCCCCAAGGTTAGCCTCAGTGAAAGATCCCAGCAGATGACTGAAATCAGAGAAATTAGAATTCCAAAGCACTTTTTTAATTTGACATCTCTCTCAGTATGTTCCAGGAGCTTAGCCTGGGACTGCTCTGCCCCAAGGCCCCGTTAGGCCCCCGGGACACCCCTAAACGTGCTAGGCAGACTGACTTTCACCTTGTTAGCTGCCCTGTTTACTCTCCCAAGGGGAGGGAGATGAACCACCAGGTGTGACCCAGCAGGGGCAGTGGTGAGCTGGGCCGTGGATGGGTGGAATATGTCCCGGGGTGTGGATGTGGGTGTGGGGTAATTTGGGTGGGAACAACGTGGAGGCTCCCACGACACGACGGAACTCTGGTGGGGTGTGTGCTCAAAGGCGGGATAAATAGGAGTCGCCCTCCTACACGAGGAGCTCTAGATGCCCAAAGGCCGCCTGTCACAGCCTTGCTCCAGTCCCTTAGCCAAAGGGTGCCAGCCTGAAAAGTAGTTTCGCTTCCTCCTGGCTCCGGGATTAGTTTTCCAGGCACCGCAGCCGGCTCCTGATCGCTCGGGAAAGGGGGCGCCGAAGGAGGCGGGAGACTCGGGTAGGGGCTTCCAAGGCCCCGCAGCTTGGGGTGCATGGACCGGGTTGCCCCAGGCTGCGGCACCAACGCCCTGCCACAGCTCTTGACCTTCGCTCTGGGTAAGTAAGTGATCGCTCAGGGCACAGGAGAACTAGCAAGAAAAGTAGCGAGGGTGAGTCCAGATTTGCAATAGATTCCAGGCCCAGTCCGTCGGAAAATTTGCGCAGCTGGGAGAGCTCGAGGTTAAAGATCCAGCAATTGGGTACCTGAGGTTGCACCTGTCGGGCCTGCGCCCTAGAGTTTCAAGGGAATAGCGGGGTAGTGGGGGAGAGGGATTGGCGTCCAGGAAGAAGAGATTGGGGTTTCTGCAGCAGGTGCTGCAGACGCGGTTGCATGCAGGGCCGTGGCGCAAGCTGGGCGCAGGGGGGCGCTGTCCAAGTAAACAAGGATTGGTAGGAGGTAACCTTTAATTAGGTTGGAGTTTGGGAGATCCAACAAAGAACTCAGCCTCCCAGTACAGGCGGAGAGGTAAAGGAACTCAGTGTGTGTTGGAACTGGATGGAGGAGCAAAGTGGAGAGCAATTTGCTAGGTAGTGGAGGAAAGGGTAAGGAGAGGGTCAAACTCTTACAAAATTGAGAGCCATTGAGGTTCTGGAATGAATTAGTTTACCCGTTTCTTGCTGGGCCAATAGGGAAGAGCTGGAAGAGAAGAGAAGACTCAATTCTAAGATTCAAATGTTTTGTCTGATAGGAAGAACGGAAAGGAAATTTCATTTCTAAGGAGCATACTATCGATGCCAGATGCCATACAGAGCTATTTTATGTGGTATCGTTTGTGTTTTATCTGAAGTTCTGGTTAGAAAATTTAATTTGGGTGTTAGGTCAAGGAACCTTGTGTGTGCCCGTTGATCTGGTGTGAAGCAAGAATGGACAGTGAAAGAGAAGCCGGATGCCTGGATTCAGAACAAGAGGCCAAATGCTCTCCTTCTCTCCTCAGGAGTGAGGGCTATCAGAGGGTAGCAAGCTGGAATTGGTGAAAGGTTAGGCAGAGGGATCAAACTCTCTTCAAAGAAAGACATGTAGGTGGAAAAATCCTACTACAAGGCATCCTCTCTCCAAATGATCAATTTATGGGTGGCGGCGATGGTGAAGAGAAAAGAATATTTGGTAGCAATGTTTTGTGTAGCTAGGATAACCAGCTGGGACAACAGGGTTTGAGGAATTAATTATGAGGGGTATACTGCTGAAGTTTATATACTATCCTACCTTTAAATCCAAGAAGAACTGTTATGTCAAGAAATGGAATATGAATGGAAATTTCCATTTATCTCTGACACTGGAGTAAGGGAGATCGTTCCAGAAGTGTTATAATATCAGTTGGAAGAACATCAGCTTTATGACTATGATTAAAGAGAGAAGAAACTGAATTAGTAAGATCGACAAAGGAAGAAGTAGCAATTAAGTTAGATGAAGTGAAGACAGAGAGCAGATGATTTGTCAGTAGTTTTTTGACCAAGTTGTTTTTCTCTTCTTCTACCTTGTCTGGACTGTCAAAGAGTTCTAATATTGAGAATTGATTACAGTTGGCAATATTATAGTGTGTGCAAGTCAAGGTGGAGAGAGGGTTCAAGAGATTCCTAAGATATGACTCCTGCCTTAAATGATGTTATGTTGAATTTGAAGATGCAACACTAACATGACAATATGTTTGAAGCAAAAAATTAAATTTAGAAAACCAGATAGTAAGTTTTTTTTGTTTTTTTTTGTTTTGTTTTGTTTGTTTGTTTGTTTGTTTTTGGTTTTTGAGCCACACCCGGTGACGCTCAGGGGTTACTCCTGGCTATTCGCTCAGAAGTCGCTGGCAGGCACTGGGGACTATATGGGGAACTATATGGGGAACCGGGGGATCGAACCGCGGTCCGTCCTAGGTTAGCGCAGGCACCACACCTTCAGCGCCAAGATAGTAAGTTTAATATTGAGGGTTGGGACTGTGAGAAAAAAACTCTTTGGAGGACATGAGTAAAAGTTTGAGTAGCATTTGAAATTGTAGGAAATAGATAGGGATGGCAAAAGAAAGAACCCATTTAGTAAAAGGGTGATGATGAGAGTGAGAATATTTTTCTGGAGAGACAGGAACCAGCCAGAGTTTATGATGAAGCAGGGAGATAGATTCTGAAAAAACTAAGACGCTCACTTTAAAATATTTGCTCATAAATTAATAAGCATCATTAAAGGTCTTTGCAATGTGGGAGTGACATGTTGCAAAAGTGATTTGAAGAGATAACTGTGGCAATGGGGTAAAGTGTGGGTGGAATGGGAGGGGCCATGAAGCAAAGAACCTGATTATTTCTTAGGTATAATCCAGGCATGAGCTAATTTAGTACTAGAGTAGTGTGATGTGTCAATAGAAATGTCAAAATTCTTGTTCCAGGAACATTTTTTTCCTTTTCATCATATGTAGTTCTTTTTTCTCAAAACTTGTCAAGAGATAGAAATGAAAAAATAAAACAAAAGCAAAAAAACTCCAATTTAATGTCATTGAGCACACAGGGTTAAACAAATGTAGAACTGTTTTTGCTGAGTGCTTAGTTTAGGATTTGAACTGTCTATAGAGCCTTCAAAACTTTGCTTATTTCTTGAAAAACGCTCAGTGGCAATATGTAAGCATCATTGTTTCCATAAAATTATCTGCTTCCGGGGCCCGGGAGATAGCATGGAGGTAAGGCGTTTGCCTTTCATGCAGTAGGTCATCGGTTCAAATCCCGGTGCCCCATATGGTCCCCCGTGCCGGCCAGGAGCAATTTCTGAGCATGGAGCCAGGAATAACCCCTGAGCACGGCCGGGTGTGACCCAAAAACCAAGAAAAAAAATTATCTGCTTTCATATTCACTTTACTAAGTCATAATTTATAACATATGAAAATAATATGATTGATGAGTTCTATGAATTACTAGTGTGTGTGTGTGCATGCATGCCTATATGTCTCAGTAGGAAATTACCTTGGAAGTGGTTCTAGAAGTCAAGAAGACTGGGTCCAAATCTGCAGTGCTGTGAATCTGAGGTTTATGTATAGTACAGCTTTTAAGGCATGAGGTTTCTTATTTGTACGATGAAGTGTTTGCTTAGATGAAGCTAAGTTCCTTACCATTTTGTTATTCTCCTAAACTCTAACAAACCTTACTACTGGGAAATTTAAGAAGGAATAGTACTGAACTTTCATTAATTTTCTCCCCCCTTCATATACTAGATAATGGAATCATTTATGCTTACTTGATCATAATTGAGAGTCACAGATGTTTGTTTATTTGGGAAATATGGTAAAAGAACAATAAAAGAACTCAAAAATTTCTTTCAGTTCTTAGAGAAATTTAAATATTCTCCTTTAGTTGTGTTATTTTAAAAGTCTGTCATTTTCATTTCTACATAAAATAAAGCCAAAATCATAAACAGTGTCAAAGGAAAAAATTTTTAAATGAATGGCTTATATGATTTAAATGTTCTCTTTAATTATTTATATAAAACATTATTATTTTGAGTTAACCTCTCCCGAGAAAACAAATATATCCATGATATATTAATTATGAAGCAGGTAGAAGCAAGTAAAATTCCCATTGTAAAAATAAAATAAGTCTGAGGCAATGAAAGATTTGGTATATTTTATAGAATTTCTTATTTTTTCAGGGTGCTCTTTAGATTTATTATTTTATTCCGAGAAGCATGATTTTTTTCCCTTAAAAAACTTATGTGACAACACTTGCATGTTAACTGTAACTTTTGCCATTGCTGCATTTTCATAGTGTTGGAATTCCCATATAACTCTGGGAAACTTCAATATTTCATGCATGATTTGTCCTGCCTAGTGAAGTGATGCCTGCTGATGACTGTATACAACTCACAAAGGTACTCAAAGGTTCTCAAAGGTACCCAGAAGGAGAAAAATATTTGTCTGTTTCAAAGACTACTTGACTGGTACTAACCCATCTCTCTGCTAATACTGCTTATGTCAGGTACACCTAGTGGGAAATATCAAACTTGTTTTCTTTCACCCTTTGACAGTGTTAGCTTATGTTAGAACAGAGACATAATCAATGCTAAAAGACTGAGTCAGGATATACTCAGAGGGTCAGAGACCCTCTATCTTCTGAAATGACTCCTCCCTCCATGAGCCATGACTGTAAACATTTCCTAGGGTCAATGTCTTCTCAGGAGAGTCTAGATAAGTCATTATTTAGGATCTATACTGCTTAGTCTTAAACCATGATCCTGATGAACTTCCAACATTGATATCACAGACCCTTGATCCGCCAAGAATCTAAAGAACACTAGCACAGAGTCTGTCTAAAGAAAATTTTAAGAGAAAATTAATATGAGAGGCCAGAACAATAGTATAGTGGGTGGGACATGTCACCTTTCAACCTTGGTTTTAACCCCTGGTAGTATTCCTTGAATACTATCAGGAGAGCAGAGCCAGGACTAAACCATGTGTATTGCCCAATGTAGTTTCCACTCCAAAGAAGAGAAAATCAAATCTAAAAAAAATGGTTCAAATGTATCTGTATCCTAATAAAGGAATCTTAGTAATACAAATGAATTTCTAATAGTTGGAATATAAAAAGTAATGAGATGGTTGGTTGGAGAGAGTTGGTATATTCAATATAAATTTATATTAATTAGGCTATACTACTTTGACTATCTAAGAAAGCCAAGTCAAATAACCAGGAAATACTTTTATTCACTTTTGATATTTTTAAAGAATGTGTAGCCTATTATTGATTTAATAATCTGTAGACTTGATACATTATTCTAAAACAGTAAAAATGTGCAACAATATTTGTGTTCAGTCATATGATTTCAAAATTCCTGAATTGATTTTATAACAGGAAAAGTTATTAAAATAATGTTTCTGTCTTGAGAAATCTTGAAATTATTTTTCACTCAGTCTTATTATTTTAAAATGTATATTTGAAAAGTCCTTTGTACATAGTAAGACTCATAATATGAATGAATGGAAATAAGTTATTGTTAATGATAACATTGACTATTTTAAAAGAAAACAACACAAGAATCAGTGAAGAAAGCAATTCTATATGGTAATTGGCAAATACACTAGAAAACTAAGGCATGAAAGGGCCTTTCTTTTCATCTGTTTATATATGATACTTGATTCTGACCATGGTAGTCCTTTTGCAAAACAATTTTGCAAAAGGTGGAGTTAAATTTTTTTTGTATTTTAAAAAGTTTTCTGCATTTAGAATTCAGAACTACTTTATATTATGCTTCTGATTGCTAGTAGAGCAGCACAAAACAGAGGTTTTAAATAAATATTTTTAGAGGAAAAGAAGAGGAATTGGATTTTCCAGTGTTTCATTCAAAAATTGCTTAGGTTTCTGTGACATGTGTGATTTATTCTCTTGTTTTGACTAGAGCTTAGAACTTTTCCAACACAAAAAGTTGGAGTTAGTCAAGTTGATTACTTTGGAATTAATAAATATTTACTCTTAGATATATCTTTAATTGAATGGAGTAAAAACTTTCAGTGACACCTTTCAGAAGCCAAGATAGAGTTGTCGTGGAAGTTTCTGTAGTCTAAATTATTGGCAGGTGCGAATTTCTAATTAAAAAATAAGTATTTCATTGCCATAAGAGATTTAGATTTCCTGATGGTTAGGTTTAAATACTTGCGACCTGATTTGTATCCCTCCCTTCATGGTGAATAAGGGATGGTGAATAAAGGCTTGCTCGTGAATCACACCTTCCATAAAGTTGTTGCTGCAATACCCTGGTATAGAAAGACTATGGGGATCACATGCGCATGTCATCTCTCAACTTGAACAGTTGGTTTTGGTCAGACTAAAAGTTTTACATTAGTCTGTACCTACAGTCACTAGTTTGATGTAAATTGCCCCAATCTTAACAAACTGGCATTTATACAATGTTCCTGCACTTTTCTGGTCTATTCACAACATTCTGATATTTGAGGATATGCCTTGAACAATTGGAGAGACATCACTATTTCATATTTTCCCATATTATTCCACAATGTCTAGAATGGGGAAAAGTGAGATTTTCCTGAGACATCATGATGTTATGGACCATAAGATTCTGAGGGCCAGAAGCATCATGTCTAATTGATCAGGCCAACTCATTAGTCTTAAGGGAAGTTTTAAATTTAATGCGCCTCAGTTTCTTAATCCATAAAAGCTGATAGTAATGTGAATTAAATTAGTTACTGCATAAGGAATTTAAAATATGCCTAAGAAATATTCATGGATAGATATTTGCTATTGCAATAGATAGTTCGAAAGAACAGAGAAGATCGTTGTGACTAGTAATTTTTAGATACTTTCATTCAGGATATTTCTGAATATAATCAGTGTCTGCCAATTCATCTTGACTTTATTTTTGGAATTTGTATGCCCATTAGTTATATATCCAGCTTTGTTTTAAAGGTTTTGTTGTCCTTTTTAAGTGTCTTTTAAAAAATATTGTAAAAGCAAAATGCATATTTTCTAAAACAAAATTTGCTTTTGAGATTCTTTCTTTGATTACTTTGATTCTACCTTTAAGTAATAAAGAGTGTTTCTGCATTTGCTGAGAAGACACCAAGACCTAGTATCTTAGGCTAAATATATAAAATGTCAATCTGTGTAAGTAGAGAAGAGGAAATATTTAGAAGTTTTAGTATTTTATGTAGGCTTATTAAAATAGTGCTATCCCATTTATATAGCTTATATAGTTTTCTTCAACAGAATATATTTTCACTTTGAAAAAAATAAACGATAATAATGTCAAAATTAATTTCTCAATTAAAAATATAAATCATTTTATAGTTTTATTTTGCAAAATAATTTTTCAAAATTTTAAGAGCAGACAATGATGCATAACATTTAATAAATTTATAATAGATAACTGATAGCTGCCTCATATCTCTGAAAAAGTCACATAGCCATCCTTTATCATGTAATCTACAAAATAATAATAAGAGTAGTTTCTTTTAGGAACACAGAGTTGATATAATGTTGCAATGAAATAATGTCATAAAGATGTTGGGAGGTTTATTAGATAACATCTGTTCAATATCTTTAATATTTTCAATTTGAATTCATAGATACTTTTGTAGTAATTTGTGGGTATTGACTTAAATGGAAAAACTGTATCATTATGTTATTTAAACCCATGAGAGTATTACTATTTGTACTTTGATTAAAGAATATTGCTGTAATACTCACTAGTCATTCAACTAAGGAAAATATAGAATATTAAAAATGTAATGTTGTTCTCTGAATAGTTAGATCGGAATGTAACTTTCATGATAAGGAATTTTATCTTTGATTAAAAACTATATTCTCAGTGCCTATAACATTGCCTGTACATAGTTGGCAAATATTTGTTCAGGGCCAGAGAGATAATACAGCATTACTGTGCATGTATGCATGCATTACTATGTATGCATTCCTTACATGGAGCCAACGTTATGTAACCCAACATATTTAAAAATAAAAATTTTATTTAAAAAAAAAAAAGAAGAGAGAAGAAAGAGCCAAGGAAAGAGGAAACTGCTATAACTGTCTCAGAAACTCTAACTAGGCAATGTAGCAGAATAAATGCATCCATAAATGTTTCTTAGCAAAATGTTATAGGAAAAAGTCACAAAGAATAGGTAGGTAAACACGAAAAGAGAAATAAAGATACCCCTCAGCTTACTTACTTAATAAAAAATTATCCAGCTCCATACATAAATTAGAGCTGCTTTTTATATTTTTAACTATCTTTATTGAAAAAGGGACATCGTTATCCAGATGTTCCTAAATATATAGAAATATGAAATTAGATTTCAAGTTAGAGTAGTGGAATTCAAATTTGACTGTTCTTTCCAGGCCTGTAAAAATTAATAAATTTTCATATCTCTTTTCATAACATAAACCCTAGTTGATATGTTCTTATTAATTAAAATTTTAAAACTCTAGAAGAATAATTTTTTCAATAAAATAACTGCAAATAACATATGTAAATAGCTCTCCCTTTAGGGGTGGAGCTTATCTACTTTGCATATAAGCTTAACATAATTGGCTTGTTTTCAATGAATAGAATATAAAAAGAAAAAATAATATAGTCATTTTACAATGAAGTATCTCAAAAACACTACTTGGCCAGATAGTTAAGATTAAGTATCACAATGATGCCATTCATATAGATATGGTGCACCCCTCATAATTTGTGGTGTCTTTTTAAAAAATTATAATCTTTGTCCAATAATTATGTAAATATTAAACTAAAATTAAAAGACAAGTTACAAATTTGCTGATCAAAACTTATTCAATTTTTCAACAAAATAATTAAAAACAGAAAAAGATTAGGAACTATCATAGATCAGAAGAAGTTGAGAAAAAAACACACAAAAAGAATCTCAGATAAAATAGTTGAAATCAGAATTAAGTCTTAAGTTAATCAATCATGTTGGTTCATAGTCTTGATCTGTGATATCATTGATCAATACTGGAAGTGAATGAAAGGATCATAGAGATCTTCAAGGTAAATTACTGTAAATCTAATATTATAAAATTAAATGTTTATTCCTAAAAACAATAAGGGACTCAAAGATCTATCTAATACTAATTTAGAGAGTATAGCTAAAAATATAAATAAATAGCTGATTATAACTTTCATATAAAGCATAATGCCTAATTCAATAGTATCTGTTCAATTCTGAATGCATAGGAATTTTCTGATTGAGTTACATAAAATAGGGGAACTAGACAAAATTAACCAATTCTGAAAATAGAATGGTAGATCCATGGACAGGAGAAGAGGTAATGAGATGTTGCTGTTTAAGGCACAGACTTTTCCTATTGAAGATACATTTTTGAGAATGATATTGGTTATGAGGAAATGCAGTATAAATGTACTAAATAACAGTGCAATGAATATTTAAAAATGGTTGTGTATAATATGCTATATGTCTTTTATTACAATTTAAAACTTGGAAAAACAGATAACTGAGTATAAGGTGAAGGTGGCATCCATATTTGTGGTGTGGGAACCAGTGCGAGATCTGGAAAGCTGTGAAGGATGGATAAATCAGAAAGTAAAAGACTTTCTCCTTCCTTCCTTCTTTCCTTCCTTCTTTCCCTCCTTCCTTCCTTCCTTCCTTCCTTCCTTCCTTCCTTCCTTCCTTCCTTCCTTCCTTCCTTCCTTCCTTCCTTCCATTCTTCTTTTCTGACCTTTTTTTTCTTATAGCTGAATCTGTGCTCAGGGGTCACTTTACCATTGCTTAGGGAACATATGCAGTGCTGGGGATTGAACCAGTGTTAGTAGCAAGCACAGAAATCCACCCCCCTATATTTTTTTTTTACCCAGTTTAATCTCTCTGGCCCAGCAATGTCAAATTTAGAAAGATCAATCATTTTAGGGTCAGTGTGATAGTCCAATAGGTAAGATATTTACTTTGCATGCAGCCATTCTGAGTTTGATCCCTGGTCCCCATGGGGTTTCCCAAACACCACTGGAGTGATATTCAAGTGCAGAATCAGGAACAAACACTGAGCATGTTTAGTTGTGACCTCCATACAAAAACAAACAAGAAAACTAAAGAAGGAAAGAGTAATCATATTAAATGTTGATGACTTAGTATATGCTAGAGGTATAAAAGAGGTCACTTGTGAATGGGTCACTCATAAATAACTGGTACTCTTGCAAAAAAAAAAAGAAAAACATTGATGTAAATGAAGAGACATGGTACACACATGCAAAGATTAAAAAGATAGAAGTTTGGATTGGTAAGCAGGTAGTTCAAAGGGCAAAATGTAGATAAATCAACTAAAATTCTAGACTACAACTCTTTTTTTTTCTTTTTTTTTGGGGGGGGGGCACACTCAGTGACGCTCAGGGGTTACTCCTGGCTAAGCGCTCAGAAGTCGCTCCTGGCTTGGGGGACCATATGGGAGCCGGGGGATTGAACCGGGTTCCATCCAAGGCTAGCGCAGGCAAGGCAGGCACCTTACCTCCAGCGCCACCACCCGGCCCCCTAGACTACAACTCTTACTTTAATTAAGAAATGCTTTTCTTCAAATTTATTTTTAATGTAGAATGCACTACATTATGGTAATCTCTCATAATTGAACATGCTTATAATCTGGATGGTATTTAAAGGGCAGAGTGGTAACTGATTAGACAGGAAGTAAACTAAATATTAATCCAAGTTCTCTATGTTTCAGTGAACAAAGATGATCTCAATTCACTTTGGCAATGTTTTTGAGATCGTAATATAGTTTAAAATTAAGAAAATGTTAGTATGCTTTTCTGGAAAGAGAGTGACCTAGAAAAGATATTTGGAAGTCTTGGGAATAAATGACAAAGCATTTTGAAAACCAAAATTAGTTGAGTTTCTAGTTTCCAACTCTACCCCAAAGTTTTTTGTAATGACTATGACATCTCAAGATTCTTAAAGTCTCTACCCTCTTTTTTTTTGGGGGGGGGGCACACCCAGTGACGCTCAGGGGTTACTCCTGGCTATGCGCTCAGAAGTCGCTCCTGGCAGGCACGGGGGACAATATGGGAACCAGGGGATGGAACCGTGGTCCGTCCTAGGCAAGGCAGCAGGCACCTTACCTCCTGCGCCACCTCCCGGCTCCCTCTACCCTCTTTTTTAAAAATCATTTATTAGCATGATAATGACTAGGATCATTGTGAAGAGAAAAATAATACACAGATGTAATTATTAAACTTTATTGAACATTTATTTAACATTCATTAAACATGAAAATTTTAAATATTGTTACAGGAAGCACATTTATAACAGTATTATCAATGTTAGATATACAAAAGTCCTCCACTCAGTTTTAGATAAATGGAAACTACTCTGTAATGATGGTAAAAAGAGTGATTAGCAGGTATTCACAACATTTAAATGCTTATTAATTGGCTTTCTAGACTAGTCAGATTATTTTCTGGGAATCTTGTCTTTCAGGATGTGGTGAGCAAACTTTGCAGAGTCACAGGAAATATGCAGTGTGAATAGTTTTAGTGAGTCTTATTTTCATATGTCAGACCAAAAATTCAATGAAATTGTTTCAGAATCATAGCACACACATCAAGAATGCGTCTTTGTATAATTCTTTACTCCATTGAACAGCTTTACTCATTGTTTCCCATACACATCAATGACACTCTTTTCAGTGTCATTTAGTCAAGTTTCTCTGAAATGTTTTTCTGTGATTTATTCAACCTTACTCATTGCCATTTTGTAATTTCAGCATAATTTATATTCTATTTACATGACACTTAAACATATTGCTTGATATTGATTTATTTATTTATATTTCTGGTTTCTATAAGTAGCTTTTTATTCATAAAGATAAAACGATTGATGTTAACTGTGTTGGTTTATCATAAGTTATTTTAAAACTCAAATCCAGGGCAGGGAGTTGAGGTTGGTTAACATCAATGACCCTGAAATGCTTATGTTCTTTTCTTTATTATTATTCCAGTTTTATAACTGTTTTTATCAGGGTCAGAAACTGTAAAATTGCTAGATCCAGAGGCCAATTTTACTATTCCTACTCTCTATGCTCTTAGATAATACTCTCTGATAACAAGAGTTTCTTTTCTCTTAGTCATTGTTTTCTTTAGGAGCTGTTAAATTCAAAAAGCCCATAAACTTACAGTTAAAGTATTGTAGTGTCTGTATGATCTGTTCTTATCATAGAGCAACGAAAATCAAAAAGTCATACTTTGACAATGAATGAATTGTAAGAAAGGTTTAGGTTGTGATATGTTTCTCATTCAATTATATATATTATGTATTTATACATATATGTATGTATATTTAATTATGTATATTCTTGTAACAGATTTAATAATGGTAATGAAAGATACATCTTTTTGTTTTTTCTTGGGGGGCCACACTCATTTGATGCTCAGGGGTTACTCCTGGCTAAGCGCTCAGAAATTGCCCCTGGCTTGGGGGGAACCATATGGGATCGAACTGCGTCCTTCCTTGTCTAGTGCTTGCAAGGTAGACAACTTACCTCTAGCGCCACCTCACCAGCCCCCAAAGATACATTTTAAAAGGTTGTTTAAGGGGCCAGAGCAGTAGCTCAGCAGTGGACATTTGCTTTGCACGTGGCTGACTTTGGATGGACTAAGTTCGATTCTCCTGGTCACCCAAGCCAGGAGAAATTTTTGAGCTCATAGTCAGGAGTAACCCTTTGCATCACAGGGTGTGACCCCAAAACAAAACAAAACAAAACAAAATGGTTGTTTTATTGGCAAAGACATTATTGTGGTATTGACGCTTTTTTAGATCATGAGTTTATATATGTGTGACAAGTTAAGTCACCACTTAGAAAAATCTTTGGAAAAGTTGAAAAAATTTTCTGTTTCTGAAATGTGGCTTTGCATAACAGATTCTAAATTTTCACTGTATTGTGATACAAGTACTCTTCTTAATAGTCCTGAACTACTTTGTCATTCACTCAACAACTCAGCCATAGAAATTCTGATTGTTTTCTGGGCTCAGAGATAACTCTATGTCCCAGGGCCTGAACTTTGATCTTTCACTTAACAAGGAATCAGAGATTGAGGGAGTTAGAACCCAGGGAGGATCATTCTGTTTAACCTGATATTGCTTATGCATGTACTTTGTCAGAATTCCTTTTTATTACATCTTCCATCAGCTATCACTTCAAGACAGAGTTCACTTTTTGTATACTTCATTAGTCCATGTGTTGTTAGTGGGCATACACTCTGAACAAATTCCCATATATATTTTTTTACTTTCTTTGTAGCTATACCCTGAATATGGTTTTCTTTGCCTTTTTTTTAATCTTAAAAAAATGCTTATAGGCCAGATCTTGTACCTCACTTAAGAAAATGCTAGTCCTTTTAGGCTTTACTTTCTAGAAGACCCTGCTTGAGTTACTTCATTTTAAACTCTATTTGGGAGTAAATAATTTCTCTTTTTAAATGCCTGCTTCAAAAACAAATAAAATAAGAAAGCGGAGTATGTAAGAATTATGCTTTGTCTGAGGAGTATTATTCATCCTGACTGTATGAGAAAACTGGTTAATAGGAGATCAACAAAAACAATTAAACTAAGACTAAAGGCATTATCAAAAACAACAGAGAACACCACTATCAAACTTCTTCTAAATTATCATTTTTATTTTAATATAAAAAAGCTTATTATTAAGCATCATTTCCTTAATTTTTTCAGCTCCATGCTATTCATGTTCTTGGTTTGAATTCTGAGAAAATGTGAAGTTTAAAATATATACACAACCCCAGGCACAAAAGGGTCATCCAAGCATCATCAGCTGTTGTCCCCTTTAGTTTTTCACTGAATTTCCAAATCATTGAAACCCCCTATCCACAGGGAAAAATAACCTTTATTTTTCATAAATTAGAAACATGCTTTATAATCCTCTGGTTGTTGTATAGAGTCTGTTAAGAGATGACTTTATTTGCTATTTTTGTGTTACTGAATCACTTAACCATCCCACTGAATCATTAAACCCATCTGACATAAATACTATGCTCAGTCACTGACAGAACACTACTGAGAATACAAAGAACCATTAATGTTGAAGATGTCATGTTTCTCTTAATTAGTTGAGGCATTTACTTTGCATCTTTACATAAACACTGAAAGAAAGAAGACATCACATTAGAAAATCCAGCATAAAATTGCACCTCTCTAAGTACATACATATGAATAAGAACACAAAAGAAATTTAATATTAATATATGTGTTTCTTTTATGTTCATTTCACATACTTTATATACCAGTTAGATCATACCCCCAAAACTACATTTTTCAAGATATATTTATGTGCATGATTCTCAAATTTTTATACCAAGATAATTAAAAGTTTTTTCTTTGGTCTCTTCTAAAGGTTATTTTATGAATGCTTACCACTTAATGCTAGTGACAAGCATGAGCAAGATTAATAATTCATAATTTACTTTTATTCTTTATGTAGACACATAAATTGTGTAATATAGACCTAGTTTACAGATGGGAACTTTAAAGCTTATTGATTGAATGAGCTAATCATAATAGCAAAACTGGTCTATTTAGCATTTGAATATTCAGCATTTGAATTTAGCTCTATGTAATTTGAAACCTAATTTTTTTCACTCATTGAACCTATACTACTTTTTTCTAATATAGATTGAATTTCTGCTTATACACATTGATTGATAAACTTTTTGGTATATAATGGGATCTGTTAATTAAAAATTATAGTTTAAATCCTAAATTAATATTAGTCACCTCAAAAATGAGTGGAGTTACACAGATAGATGAGAGGATAAAGATAAGTTGTCATAAATTATTAGAATATAGTTGAATGGACATTTTATGATAAAATTTTATTTATCCTTAAATTATAAAAGGCACTTGGCTTTAAAAATGGAAAATTCAGCTCAAAGATGAGGCACATGCAGTGTACATCACTGTTTAAGTTGGTCACATTTGATCTTTTTAAATAGTTGACCCAGCTGGTGAGTGACTTACCTCAACATTAGCAGTTACTGAAACAGTGGGTCATGCTCCTTGTCATTGAATGCTTGTATTGTTCCTCAGTGACTTCATTCCCTGTGCTAGTTGACAGGAATAATGCTTCTCATTCATTCTGCAATCTTTAATTCAATAATCTATAAGTGTATAAAAGTAAATGAAAATTTGATTCATAGAAGTAGTCAAAAAAAAAAAAAGCCCAAAAACCAAACAGTGATATTTTTGTCTTGAAAACTAGCTTCAGAAACCAGATCAAATTTCAGTTTCTTAGCAAATAAAACCAACCTAACATTTGGTGTTTTTATTATTTTAACACGTCTGAGAACTTCTGTAGGATATGTGACACCAGGGTTATGAACAAGTGGTTAAATAAAAAAAGAAGAAACTGAAATAATTTAATTCTAGACAATATTCAATACAGTGATATTTCATAGTGACGATTAGAAGTCAAGTGATTGAAAAGTAAAAATGACACAAAGCAGAACAGTTGCAAGAAGACTATCCATACACTGCTTTTCAGGAGTTAAAAGAGAAAGGAATTTGTTTGATGGTTAGCATGACCAAATACTATTATTTTGTGAGGCAACCCATGAGGGCTGGTATTCTATATAGTTGTATCCCAGAAATATGGTGCTTGCAACAGGGGACTCAACTATTTTTGCCTTTGTTGAATCAGGAGAAGTGATACTTTGCATGCTCTGAATTTAGGGCATTATGCAAAGTGTGGATGATCTTGATGTCAAATAAATTATGACAGGAAAAAAAACCTGGATGTTTAGCCTGAAGAAGAGAAACTATTTTAGGAAGAATTTATAGCTGATTTCAAGTCTATGAGGATCTGTCAAAGAAAAGAAAGATTAGGTTTAATTTAGATAATTCCAGTGAGCAGAGTAAAATTGCAAAAGGGCAAATGTCAGCTCTATATATGTAGCATTTAGAGAGTTTTTGAACGTAGTGCTTAATATTTTTAAATAATGAATTACTGTGTTTGGTCGGTTGGTTGGTTTCTGTTTTGTGAGGTGAGGCACACCTAGCAGTGCACAGGACTTATTCCTGGCTTTGTTCTCAGAAATCTCTCCTTGCAGGATCAAGGACCATATGGGATGCTGGATCGAACCTGGTCTGTCCCAAGTGGGCAGCATGCAAGGCAAACACCCTATCATTAGGGTGAATACAAAGGGAATCAAAGGGAAGATTTCGTGGCTTTTAGTATGTCATATCATACTAATCATTCTACAATGAACAGTTTTATACAATTTTCCAGGCTGAGTTAGTTACTGTAAAAGTAAGAAGCCTGTTAAAGATGTTTGTTTCCATTAATTTTAGGCCAGAGCATGGATTTCCTGAAACTGTGAAATCATATGTAAGGAATATAAATCCATAAGCTGGTTGTTTCTAAAAATGCTGCATTCATTCAGGATAAAATTATATTTTAAGAACTATTAACTTTAAATGCAAAGAATTATACCTGCCAGAAAAGTGCTGTCTTTCCACTGCTCAGGGTAGAGCTTGGGGAAACATCTGGCGTGCCAGGTCAAACCCAGGTCAGCTGAAAGCAGGACAATAACCCTACCCACTGTGTTATCACCCCTACTCAATGACAAATGAAGAAATCATTCAACAATATTTAATACATATCCATAAAATTAAAGATTAGGAGCTTAAACATGTACATTAGATTTTACAAAACCAGTAAATCTTTCTAGAGAAATAGTATGGCATAAAATGTGTATTTTTATGTCTAAATTGCACATGTATTTAGTTATTGTTACTGACATTATATCTAGGCTTTTATTATTGTTATTAAATAAAATATACCATAAAGAAAAATTTTAATTAATTGTATATATGCTGTATTATTTTTATAGGGAAAATGAGTAGAAATGTTCCAGATTCAAGCATTTGTACAGGTTTTTTTCTTTTTGTATTTTTGGGACATGCCCATAGGCACTCAGTGGTTACCTTTGTGATAGCACAGATCTTTTATTTTCGCTTTAATCAAAAAGTGCTAAAATATCTTCCTAATTGCGGTAATGTTTTACCCATCACTAATAAATTTGTTTCTCTTCACTGTTTCCAATGGAGATTACCATTTTTATTATTCAAATAAAAAAGCTTCTTACCAATTTGATAGGCAGAAGAGTCTCTAAAAAAAAAGCAGGATTTTTTATTTGTTTGTTTTTTGAGCAGTACACAGGGGCTACATCTGAGTATGTACTCAGAATTTAATCCTGGATGTACTCAGTGGAGCATAAATGTTGCCAGAGATTGAACCAGGGTCAGATACATTCAAGGCAAGTGCCTTAACTTCAGGACTATTAGTCTAGTCAGGAAATTTGCTTTGACTTTTGAATTGTCTGTTCTGTGACATAGTGCTATTTATTTGTATTTGGATAATTGGCTGACTAACTAAAGCCTGAGTTACATATAAGCATGTTGCCCGCATCTGGATGTTCATGGGTTGTCATGAATGTTTATGGAACTAAACTGAATTGGAGAAAACAGTTTATAAATTCCAGACTAGATGTACAAAGAAAGATAAGTGTAGCAGTGGACAGGTATTTTATACTTACCAATTGCATCATATTGAAGATTTTGTATTGTTCGGTATTTATTATATAACAATACGGTTTGTGCTTTGCATGATAACTTGGTTAAATGCTCATAATCTTCTGAAAATAGAATTATTTCCATTTTACTGAAAAGGAAATATAATCCCTATGAAATTCGTTAATGGAACCTGACCAAAAGTATTTAAAGCTGTCAGAAGCACACACAGGGCAAGCTAATCTCAAATTATCTTATCACTCCACATCTGCCCTCCCTTCCCATCTCTAACTACTTATTATAAACACTGAGAAATATAAATAAAATTGAATAATATAGTGAATTTATATATACCGATATGGGAGATTCAAAAATTTGTAATTTGTAGCCAATGTTTCTTTATCTTTGCCTTTCACTGTTTTCTAATCCTCTTCCTTAATTAGATTTTTTCAGCAAATCTCATATATATTCATTTCATTAATGATCATTAAAATATGCATTTAAGAGATATGGTCTGCTTTTAAAACTAAACTAAAAATTATTATCACATCTGAAGACAGCTAGACCCATCCCTTAATGCCTAGTCAGTGTTAAATAGCCTGGTTATATTACTAGTGATTATCTAGAGCTGGTTTGTTTGAATCAGAATTCATGCAAGCACTGAATATTTCACATAGATTTGTAGACTGTTACAACCCAGCAAGTGATTCTTTCACCCACATGCCCATTCAATAGTTATTATTTATTTTGAGAGTATTATTCAACTCAGGGCTTCATACACACAAAGCAAATGAATATAAATCTAAGGTGAGTCACTAGCTCCTTTGATAATGAGTCTGTATGTATGTAATGAAAATATTTGCCATATGTGTTTTTCATCTTTTTTTCACTGGAAGCTAATCATCATATCCTTCAGGTAGATGAAACTTTATCTTTCACAAAACATTATCACCTCCTCACTTAAGATGCAATAAATGATATTGACTTTTTTAGTACTTTTTTCAGTAACAAGCTTAAAATACAATATATGCTGAACCATGTACCTTTCCATTGTTTTTGGAGAATTATTTGACAATAGAATCCAAACACTTTTCTTTCATAAATGATCATGAGTAGGTACACTGAAAAAATGTTCAGTTTTCAAATTTATTTTTCTTGTTTTGATCTTTAAGGATTATTGATATTCCACTGTGTGGCGGCAGATGGGAATTCAACCAGAAGTCCTGAAAGTGATGGTCTTCTCTGTGGAGATGCTGGAGAAAATTGTACAGGTAATGCTCAACAGGTGATACTTTGTATTTTATTGGTCTTCATATTCAATCTTAGAATACTGATCTCCATAATTTTTCATTTTTATAGTAGACATAAAACCAGACAGTTTTTGGAGTATAGAACATATATAAAAGCTTCATATACAGTAATTTATCCACTTATCACCAGAAACCTATGAATTAGATATTCAGAGATAATGTAACCTGACAAAGATGAAACACCTGGTAAAGTGAAATTCTGGGACTCATATTCATGTCTTTTAAATTCTAAAGTTTCCATAACAATTTGGGTTTGCACATCTGTTCTTGACTTCAAGATGTGATATCTTAGTCTAGATTCATAAAAATTGACAGTCATCTTAAAAGTATTTTTATTCTAGTTCATAAAATAAAAGACCACAAGAATTATAATATATGTCAGCTCGAAGATGCTTGAATTAGTATTTTAAAAGTTGTATGGAGCAAGATTAGTCATAGTAAGGGTTTGGAAATTATTTTAGGCTGTGTGGACCATGCAGTATATGTTGCATATTTTCACCTCTGCCCTTTGTATTGGTAAAACAGCCAGACACTATGTAAGTAAATGACTGTATGAAGGTCTTTAGAGACACAGATATCCAGCATATACAGAGGAGAAAAGAACCGACTCCACCACTCCCCAGTCCATACCACTAAGTAATTCTCTAGATACAACTGGATCTTATAATTAAATCCAATTACCTGGAAATAGCTTCAGATTCCTAAAAGTAAGGTTCCCTTAACAAAATTCTCCTATTCACTGCTTTAGGTGCTTGTTGCAGTAACCATATATTGGTACTTGGTGCCTCTGACTAACAACAGATTATATATATATATATATATATATATATATATATATATATATATATATATATATATGACTCAGAAGTTCCAAGAATCCTCTCCTTACGCTATTTATTTCTGCTGTAGCTCTTCACAGAACTCAAATAAATATTTTACTTATTTGTTTCTTGTTTATTATAAAGAATATAATCTGGAAATGATCAAAGGAAGAGATGCATAAAAGACATGGAGCTGTTGCCCTCTCTCTGAATTCCATTAAACTCAATTTCCCCAAACTTACCAATTCTGAATCATATCTTTTTGGATTTTCCTGATGCTTTATTACATATGTATTATGGTTGATTAATTTATACCTTATTGGAAGTTGATTTAACACCCAGGCCCTGTCTTCTCCAAGAGATGTGAGACTAACATTTCCTAACTTATAATGATATGGTAGGTGCCTTTGACAACTAGCCCCCATTCTCAGATCATCACATCATGGTACCAAAAACATTTTTAAAAATAATAGCACTGGGGGTGGGGGTGGGGAATAATAGCACTTGGAGCCGGAGATGTGGTGCAAACGGCAAGGCATAAACTAGCCTAGGACAGACCGCGGTTCCATCTTTCGGCATCCCATATGGTCCCCCAATCGATTTCTGAGCACATAGCCAGGGGTAACCCCTGAGCATCACCAGGTGTGGCCAACACCCTCCAAATAATAGCACTTATTTTTCACTTTTAGTTTAGTGGGTAACATCCAACTGTACTCAGGACTTACTTCTGGCATTGTGCACAGTATCACTCCTGATGTGTCTGAGGGAAACATATAAAGTACTAGTGGTTGTATATAGGTTGGTTGAGTGTAAGGATACCTACCCACTTGACACTCCCTCAAGCCCACCCAAACCAAATTTGACTCTCTTGTCATTTAGGAAATTTCAGAGTATTTATGAGCTCTTATCCATGAATGAAAACCAAATGTTGAATTCTTGTTATAATAATAACATATTAGATTTGTTTCAAGAAAGCACCATTTAGAGAAATAACCTTTATTTATGAATAAATAACATTTATTCATTTGCTTCTTAGTTTTATGATCGTGGTCTAAATTTCTGTCCTTTTATAAATCGTAGAATCTGTTCTAATAAAGGGGGTCCTTCTGATTTTAGCAATGTATGTGCTAATTCTAAAAAGTAGAATTGTGAGAAGAATCTCTTCCTGAGAATTTTCTGTTAATGAGTTATTTTCCAAATGTTTGTGTTGTTTCTCTCCTTCTTTTTGTGATTATTGTCTGTTTTCAGAGCTTTCTCATGGTCTGAGGATAGTTGGTATGATTTCTATCCTCTTGACCTTGTGGAGGCATGTTTTGTTTCCCAGCACCTGGTCTATTCTAAAGAATATCCCTAAAACACTAGAAAAAATGTTTATTTGGTTTCATTTGTGGGGGAGGGAATGAAGCACCCTATTTAAATATCTATTTGCTCTTCCATTTATTCTCCTCCTGAGAAATTTCCTTAATGAGTTTTAGACTAGATGATCCATTCAGAGGTGACATAGCCATGTTGAAGTATCCTATTGTATTACTATTAATGTCTTCTTTCCAGTATATTAGCAGTTGTTTTAAGTGTTTAGTTGGTCCCTCATTAAATGCATTTATGTTAGGAGTGTGAGTTCTTCTTGTTGTATATGTCCCTTAATCATTAAGAAATGACATTTGCTCTGTCTTATAACATTTTTGAGACTAAAGTCTATTTCATCTAGTTTTTTAAAATTTATTAATTGATTGATTGGTTGTTGGACCACTCCAAGTGGTGCTCAGAGGTTACTCCTTGTTCTGCACTCAGAAATTGCCCCTGGCAGTCTGGGGGGGGCCATATGGGATGCCGGGAATTGAACCAGGTCCCTCCCCAGTATGCCGAATGCAAGGCAAATGCCCTACTGTTGTGCTATCTCTGGCCCTATGTCATCTAATTCTAATACGCCAGCATGATTTTTTGAGGGGGTTATATAATTGTCTTCCAACCTCAGACTTTGAGTTTTCTTGTGGAATATTGGGTTCAATTTTCAAATCCATCCTGCCACTCTGTGTCTCTATTTTGTGCATGTAGTCCATTGACAATGAGAGAGATGATTGCTATGGAGTTTTATGCCATCTGTTTATAGAAATTTAGTGTGTTTGTAAGTCTTTCTTGTTTTAAAGTAGGGTTTATTTTTTTTCTTAAAACCTCTTATTTCTTTTCTTGACGATGATTTTTAGTATATAATGTTCTTGAGCTGTTGTTTATAAGTGAAGATGTGTATCATTCTTTCAAATCTGAATGATAGTCTGCCTTGGTAATTTTTTTTTAAATTTTTGGGCTAACCCAGTGATGCTTAAAGGTTACTCCTGGCTATGTTCAAGGGTTACTCCTGGCTTGGGGACCAGATTGGAAGACAGGTGTTCGAATCGAGGTCCATCCTGGGTCAGCCATGTGCAAGGCAAATACCTTACAGCTGCACCATTGCTCTGGCTCCATGACTTCTTTAAAATATTATTTTTTATGAACCTTTTTATTTATTTTTCTGTTTAGATTGCTTCTTACAATGTGCAGTAATGGAATTCAGGGGTTACAAGGTACAGGGCCTGGAGAGGTTATGGTCCTTGTGGTTCGTAGTCCAGTTCAGCAGAGAAGAGGGAGAAAAGAGGCAGAGCACATGGCTGGTGGTGGCCTTTAAGTCTCTGGGATCCCCAATCACATGGCTCAATTGGCCACACATGGGTCGGGTGGGGACATCTTACCGTGAGGGTCCCGGTTCGAACTGGCTCAGCAGAGAAGAGGGGGAGAAGAAGCAGAGCACATGGCTGGTGGTGGCCTTTAAGTCTCTGGGATCCCCAATCACGTGGCTCGATTGGCCCCACGTGGGTCAGGTGGGGACATCTTACTGGTGGGGGTCCCGGTTCGTAGTCAGGCTCAGCAGAGAAGAGTGGGAGAAGAGGTCTTTAAAATATTCTTGATGAAGCGATCATTTCATTGAATGTTTCACTATATTACATCACTCTCTTCAAGCTTAGAGGGTTTCCTTTGGTAAATATGCTTTTAACTATAAGAATACTCCTTTGTATACAATTTTCTCTTCTGATACTGCTGCTTTTAGTATCCTATGTCTATTTATGGTCTTTTTTGTTCATTATTGTGATTAGGATGTGCCTTAAGGTGTGTGTACTACTTTTAGTTAGAACTTTTCAGGAGTTTAGTTTGTGGGTTCATATGTTCTCCACCTCTGAAAATTTCTCAGCAATGATGTATTTGACTGTTTTTTCTTAATGGTTTTCTTCCCGGCTCTCTGGACTCTAGTGATTATTACACTGTTTTTGTTGAATTTATCTCAAATTTCTCTTATCTGTTCATTAATTTTGAGCCGTTTTTACTCCATCTTCTGTTGTTGTCTAGACATTTTCTGCTTTTCATCTTAAAGCTCACTATTCTGTCCTTACCAGTTTTTACTCTGCTGGCAAAACTTTCCAGTATTATTTTCATTTAACCTGCCAACTTTTTCAGTTCTGACCTTTCAGTATTTTTTTTTATCATTTCTGCTTTCATATTCTCTTGCGTTTAATTGGCAGTATGTTCCATTGTTTCTTTGATTTTGTCAAGCATTTTTCAAAAGTTCTAAAATCTTAAGTATTTCCATTCTGATCTCCATTTCAGACAGGATATATAGGTGTTCACTACTGATTTAGTCTTCAGGATTGCAATATTCAGTCACAAGATGTGGTGGAATTTTGTGCTGTTTTATCATGATTCCTTTTTCAGTATCAAGGTGGATCTTTCCTATGCCACAGTCTTGCCCACTTCCAGGGAGGTCTCAGGGAATTTATGTGGGTGAGAGATTATCTTGCTCCATCATAAGCACCAGCCTTCTCTGGAGGCCACATCTTTCAGTGTGTGTGCCACAGTCCTTTGTTTGGGCAGGTCAGCCAACAGTGACTCTGGTATTTGAGTTTTTCCCTCAGGCCTCAGACTGCTACTCACTGCCAGTCTGTGTACTTGGTGCTGGCCTCCACCTGAGGATAGGTCAGCTAACTCTGACTTTGGTCTGTACATTCTTCCTAAGGATTTGGCTTCCTGCTGAGCCTTAAATTTTTAAGTATACAAAGTTTTTTATGCAAAATTTTGGCATTATTGACTATAGACTTGATATGCATTACATATCTAGAAGTTACTCACCTGCAATTTATTAGCCACTGACTAACATCTGCTCAGACACTACCCTAGTCCCTAATCTTTGGAATCCAACATCTATCCTAATTGTCTGAACATGGCTATTTTCATACCTCATTTAAGTGTACTCAGGTAGTATTGATCCTTCTGTTGTCATTTAACTTGGTGTAATGTTCTACAGGGTCATTTACATTGTGGGACTTTTACAAGATTATTTTTACCTTTGTGACTGAATAATATTCTATTGTGTTTGTGTATATGTATATACATCTGTATATAGAGATATATATCTTATAATATTCTCTTACTCATCTCTTTGATGGATATGTTTGTTTTCATGTCTTGGTTATTATGGATAGTGATGAATCACATGTATAATGATCATTTTGAGATTATCTTTTTAATTCTTTTGGATAAATATCCAGAAGTGTCATGTTTATATCAGTTTTATTTTTAAATTTAATCTATGTTTTCATAACAAACACATCATTTTATTTTACTTTATTTTGTTTGAGTGCAATGCCTGACAATACCCAGGTTTCAGGGATTGAATTTAGTCTGGCTGCATGAAAGACAAACACCCTACAAACATACTATTGTTTTGGCCCCAACAGTGATACCATTTTACATTCCTATGACATAAGTCCCAATTCTTCCACATGCTCTCCAAATCTGTTTTTTATTTATTTTTTAATAACAGTTCTAAAATGTCTGAAGCAATCTCAGTGCAGCTTAAGCTTTTATTTCCTACTTTTAGTTTTGAACATATTTTCATGTATGACATTTTTGAAAAAAATACCTATTCATACACTTTACCCACTTTAACTCTAATTGAAAAATACTAAGTTGTAAGAATCCTTTATACATTTTGGTTAATACTCCTTATCTAATACATGACTCCCAAATATTTTTTTCATTTTATGCTGCTTTTTCATTCTAATAATTTTTCTTGTCTTAACAGTTTTTAGTTACTTGTAGTTCATATTGTTTATTGTTGTTGTTAGATTTACTACTAAATCTAAGATTACATAAGGAATAACTAGTTTTCCACTTATAAAGCAGTTTCAGGTCTTATGTTAAAATCGCTTTTGAGTTGTTTTGTAATTGGTATAAAGAAAATAATTCAATTTCATCCTTTTGTGTTTATTTACACATATATGTAATATGTATAGAGAACTAGGCATATATAGAGAACTAGGCATAATAGGCTTTCTCTAAAATGATGGTAATATAACTATTTGACTTCTTTGAATATATTTTACTTCCTCTCACACGCTTTTATTTTTATTGAGACCATTGTGAATTATAAGACTTTCACAGTTGTATTTCAGGCATTTAATGCCAGTTAATTAGGGCCATTCCTACCACCAGTGTTGAACTCCCCCACCATAGTTTCCAGCATGTATCCCAAACCTCTACTCCAATCTCCCCGGACTACCAGTGTAACAGATTCATTTTGTGTTTAGCTTGTATTTTGGATCTCTTGATTCTTTTGTCATTAACTTTAGAATGGGTATTTAGATCTGACCTTTTTTTCTTTCCATTCAATGTTCCTAAGACCACTTGACCACTGGGCCCAATCCACTTTTTTTTCCTTTTCTCAATTTGGAAGACATAGAAATATGTGACAGATTGAAATGACTCAAAGTCTATGGTTCTATGAAAATGGTGGAATCCTCTATCTAGAATATAAGCTCAATTTAAAATCAAGTTATAGAGATTGTTTAGCTTGTCAATTTTACCCCCATATGCACCAGGAGTATCATGTGGAACTGTTCCTTTTTGCATAGCATCCTCTCACACTCTTTATATCTTTCCATTCTTCACTATGTCCGGTTAGGATACTTTTGGCATTTAGTATACTTTTGGCATTTAGTATAATTTAGTATACTTTTTGTAGCCTTGTCAACATCTTTTGATCAATATAAGAACTATTGTTTATACTTTTTTATGTTGTGGTCAAATATTATGACGGATAGTAATGTTTTATACAAAGAAAACTATAAAACTCTGCTCCAGGAAATAAGAGAGGATACGCGGAAATGGAAACACATACCCTGCTCATGGATTGGCAGGATTAACATCATCAAAATGGCAATACTACCCAAGGCATTATACAGATTTAATGTGATCCCTCTAAAGATACCCATGACATTCTTCAAAGAAGTGGATCAGGCACTTTTGAAGTTCATTTGGAACAATAAGCACCCTAGGATAGCGAAAGCAATCATTGGGAAAAAGAACATGGGAAGAATTACTTTCCCCAATTTCAAACTTTACTACAAAGCAATAGTTATCAAAACAGCATGGTATTGGAATAAGGACAGGCCTTCAGATCAGTGGAATAGGCTTGAATGCTCAGAAAGTGTTCCCCAGACATATAGTCACCTAATTTTTGATATAGGAGCAAGAAATCCTAAATGGAGCAAAGAAAGCCTCTTCAACAAGTGGTGTTGGCACAACTGGCGAGCCACTTGCAAAAAGTTGAACTTAGACCCCCAGCTAACATCATGTACGAAGATGAAATCCAAATGGATGAAAGACCTTGATATCAGACCTGAAACCATAAAATACATAGAACAACATGTAGGCAAAACACTGCAGGACATTGAGATAATATGAAACTTAAGGTGCCTTTATTATCCTCTCTTTTTTCGGTTTTTGGGCCACACCCAGTGACACTCAGGGGTTACTCCTGGCTAAATGCTCAGAAATCGCCCCTGTCTTGGGGGGCCATGTGGGACACGGGGGTGGGGGGGGTGTTGAACCATGGTCTGTCCTAGGTTAGCGTGCACAAGGCAGACGCCTTAGACCCTGCGCCACCACTCTGGCCCCCATTATCCTCTTTATTAAGATGATGATAAGAAATAGGGAAGTTAAATAATTTGTTTAAGGTCACACAGTCATCAATATAACCTGTAATGAATCCAGGGAGACTGGTTCTAAAATGTGTGTTGTTATCAGTATGCTAAACTATTCAAATAGTGTGGGGAAATCAGATGCTGACTATGTGAGACTAATTATGAAGCACAGTGCTTGGAGTATAAAACTAATATGATAATAGACTTTTAGAAGAGGAATTAATGTGGAACTGTTGCAAATTCTCTTTATTTACTGACTATAACCTTGAGCTTAAGTCACTGAAGCTTTCAAAGACTCAATTTATAGCTTATGAAAAGAAAAGCTAATAAAATGATCTTCAGAAGCTTTAGTTGTTTTTTAGTAATACTATTTTCAAATAGTTACGATCTATAAATGTTTCATTTTTCACATTTTCACTTTCTATTTTCTCTGAAGTATTTATTCAGTTTACCAATTTTTATGGTAAGCTGAAGGACAGCTTACCATAAACATTGTGAATGTAACAATGCACAGTATGGCCAAAGAAGGGGACCAGAGAGATAACATGAATGTAGGGCATTTGCCTTGCATGCAGAAGGATGGTGTTTTAAATCCCAGCATCCCATATGGTCCCTGAACCTGCCAGGATCGATTTCTGAGCATAGAGCCAGGAGTAACCCCTGAACACTTCCGGTTGTGACTCAAAAGCAAACAAAAAAAATGGCCAAAGAAGAATTCAGAAAGGAGCTATCCTCTAAAATTACCTCATAAAAAGTCTTGCCAAAATTATTTATTATTATTATTTTTATTTTTATTAATATAAATTATTATTTTTGCATAAGCATCCTCTCACACATCCTATCACACTCTTTATATCTTTCCATTCTTCACTATGTCCGATTAGTATACTTTTGGCATTTAGTATAATTTTTATTTAGTATAATTTTTATTATTATTATTATTATATTTTAATTATATGTTATGGTTTTGTATTCAGGGATATTTGTTAAAGGTTGTTATCATGGAGACTTCTGACATGCTGATGTCAGGCTTACATAATATATATGTATGTGTGTGTATATATATATATATATACATATATATGTATATATATATTATGTGTGTGTTTTGTTTTGTTTTGGGTTCATACCCAGTGACACGCAGGGGTTACTCCTGGCTATGAGCTCAGAAATCACTCCTGGCTTGGGGGACCATATGGGACTTCAGAGGATCAAACCACGGTCTGTACTAGGTCAGTGGCATGCAAGGCAAATGCCCTTCTGCTGGACCACTGCTCTGGCCCCATTCTGCATATAATTGTAATACAAACAATACAATTTTATAATAAATTTTATACAGAGAAAAAGAGGAAGATTATTCTGAGTTTTTTTGGCCTTATAAGAAGAATAATTTACAATAAAACGTAAATCGGCACTGTTATTATAAAAGTATATAGAGTCAGGAACATCTAGTAAGAATATATAAAGAGGCAAAGACATGGAAAAGAAAGCATTGAGTTTCAGTTCTTTGTAAAACTGGGAGCAATAAGAATAAGCAGTAAAGGGCAATGAGCAAAGGAACACAGTGTATTTCATATTTTTATATCATGCACTGTGGAAAAATAAATGGAAATGCAAGCCTGTCCATTGTTCTTTGTTTGCCCCCCTCCCTCCAACTATACATAAACTTAAATTCAAGCAAAGACAATCACACTTAAATATCTTTTATCTTTGTGGTTTTGGGTCACACCTATTGGGTTATTATCTCTGCACTCAGGAATCACTCCTGGTTGCCTTAAGGAACCATATGGGATGTCAAGGATTAAACATAGGTTTGGCTATATGCAAGGCAGTTTCCTACCCTCTGGTTTCCTTTTTTTTTTTTTCTTCAGGGATAAAATCAAATTTTGCAACTCTCAGTAAAAAATAGTGGACATGGACTTCCTGGTTAAAGCACAATGATCTGGTTTGTTTAGCCCTTTGTAGAAATATTTCTAATAGTACCACGTAGTATATAAGTACATTTGTGATCTATTTTTTCTTTTTAGAGTAATTAATTCACATTTCTGTTGGAAGTGTTGCTGCATTTAACACAAATGGGAATCCTTCATTATAATAAAAATGAAAAATTTGTACTTCTTCAAAGGAGATCTTGAATTTCACTTTCCTGCTTCAGGGAGACAGTTGGTGAAACAAGAAGGAAAATTAAACTGAAAATAAATTATAAAACGTTTTTATTCACCTCATGACATGAAAAAGTTGTGAAATAAAGAAACCCAATTGGGAAGATGCCTGAAAGCCAAAAATTAGCATATTAAAGTCATATGCTCTACTTCTTATACTAGAAAGAAACTTTTATTTAAACTCTACTGAATTTAAGCTAAACTTCTTTATTTTAAAATATCTTCAGAAAAATGAATTAATATATATTCATTTTATTTTTATTTCATTTTAGCATATAATAGACTTCTGTTTCAAAATTCAGTCTTTCCTTCTAAAACTTTTACATAGAAATTTAACTTTTTTTCTAACTAAGGAGGAAGGAGGTTACAATGATGTTATAAACTTAGTAAGAATCATAGAAAGGAATCATAAAACAGTTGAACCAGCACTCTTTAGGTTGTTTTGAAGTTCTTTAATAAGCATCCTAGAAAGAATGTAAAGTAAAAGCAATAGCAACAATAATTTATAGTTGATGAAACACATTAACAGAGAGAAGGTATTCTGAGCTGTAGAAAGTTCAGTTCTAGAAGTATCCCCAAATTCACTCTTTGATTTCCTTTCTTTCTTTTTATTTTAAAGTTTGAGACCATTTGAATTATAAGTCTATCACAGTTGTATTTCAGGCAGATAGTGACAGTGAATTAGGGCCATTTCCACCATCAGTATTGACCTCCCTCTACCATAGTTCCCAGCATGCATCCCATACCTCCAATCCAAGTCCCCAGGACTACTCTAGTGTAACAGGTCCATTTTGTGTTTAGCTTGTTATAGTTTGTGG
>PVKC010005384.1:0-33328 GCA_004027635.1 Crocidura indochinensis | reverse complement strand
TTTCATTGGGAAAAACAAAGTCCACTCCCAAGAGGAGGGGGAAAAACCAGATGAGAAGTTAAGGAGGAAACATCATTTTAGCAAGAAAACTAAAGAAAACAATTGAGAGACATCTAATTAGAAGACAAAATGAGGACCAATCTAAAGGCCTCTACCAACAAGAATGGATGTTTTATAAAACTCAAATGCACTTCATTTTATAGAAGAAAAGTGATGCTTTCTTTTCTATGTATGAGGCATGCTAAAGATAGTCTAAAACAAAGAAAATTCCACCGTGTACTCTAACGTTTCTTTCATGTAAAGTTTAATATTTTACCCAAAAGTAAACAATATATAATGATAAAGAAACTTTATCTACAGACTTTGGTTCAAATAACAAACATCCCTTTGCAGAATAATTGACTCTGGATTCTACAAATGAAGTTAGAGGTGTGTCCCTGGAGAAGAGGATGGTTTCTCATGGCAGTCAAAGGTGAGTTTTTAATTTGGAATAGAAAATCAATGGGATAAGTCATTAAGTATATGAGATTAAAAGTATAATTGATGAGACAAATTCCAATATTAGATATTAAAATTCAGAAACTAGACTTTTAGAATATATTTTAAGAGGAAAACAGAGAATAATAAATGAAAACTGATGAGCTAGATATGTATAAATTCCAAGTTGTTCTGTAATGTGGGTGATTATATTCAAGTAGTCAAAAATATTTTATGCCATAAATTTGAGTGTGTTGATCATTAATACATGAAGAAGCACTCTCAGTGAATATTTAATATTTTTCTTAGAAATGCAAAATTCTTCTGATGTACAATTCTATGAATAAGCCTTTAAGTAAGAACCAGAAAAGGAAATATTAGATTTCCATTTGATGTTTGCTTAAAAAAATATGAGGGATTACACTTCAAATAATAGATCTGCTATCACTGACATCCCTTTGTTCCTTGATTATGTTAAATAAGATATTCACTTTATTTGATAATCAGAAGTAGTAGACATGACAGTTATTAAAAATTTAGGAAGATTATGCATGAAATCATATGTACTTATGATATAGAGAAATTTTACCTATTTTAAAATTCATTTATTTTTTAGAAAAATTCTTAAAGCATACTGCTTAATAATATTTTAAATGACTAATGTGTTTGACAATGTATCCCAATTCAATCAAGAAATATTTCTTATTTGAGAATGAAACTATATATAATATGCCAATGATATATCAATATATCAATGATATATTGTGATAAGTGAATATCTGAAATGATAGGAGTGAACATCCATTCATCTACAGTGCCTGCTAATCACAAACACAAAGGACCCAGACCATTTCATTCTTAGGTAGAAGTCCTAAACTACAGCCCGCGGGCCACATATTGTATTTGTTCCAGTTTTGTTTCTTCACATCAAAATAAGATGTATGCAGTGTGCATAGGAATTTGTTCATAATTTTTGATTTTACTATAGTCTGGCCCTCCAACGGTCTGAGGGACAGTGAACTGGGCCCCTGTTTAAAAAGTTTGAGGATGTAGAGTGATATTAAGTCTATTTCAGTAGTTACCATGGGGAGAGAGACCCTGTAGAAACTTGAGTAATTTAGACAAACTATTGGCTTAGCAGCATTGGATACATGCTCTCTCAGCTTGTCTTTGGAAAATATGATATTTGTGAAAAATAATGCAGAAATTATTTTCTGCAAAAAAAGCACACGTCAAAAAAAAAGTGGAGGGAATGCCAACCCCTGCCACCCCAGCACCCCTTCTTTTCTTGTTTTGTTTTGATTTGTTAGTTTTTGACTTTATTTTCCTTCTCTTTTTTTCTTCCACTTTTCTCTTCCCTTTTTACTCCTGTGATTATTATTAGATGATTTTTTTCTTTTCTTATTAACCGGGTGCATTTTTTTTCTTTCTTTCTTTGGTAGTTGCTACCAAATTTTTTCTTTCCTTTTTTCTTATCCTTTTTATCTCAAAAGACAACAGAATAGATAATCTACAACAAGCTGTAAAGTGGAGACCAGTTGCACAAGTACTCTGGGGGGAAAAGGAAGGAGATATAGGATGCATGTTGGGAACGGGGGTGGAGGGAGGAAAACACTGGTGGGGGGAATGCCCCTCATTCATTGTCATTATGTACCATAAATAATTCTGTGAAGAAAAAATAAAATAATATAAAATTAAAAAAGAGCACAGGTAAAACAAGATTGTGTTTGACGCATTGACTTTGCATAAATAATAATGGTTAATTTAATATGAGATTAAGTTAATATGAATTAAGTTAATATAAGATAATGTAGTCATATAATATTCCATAATAATATAATTTATTTTATTACCGTGTATTACTATTATTATGCAGTACAGTATATTATTGTAACACTATGTAACACATAGTACATAACATGTAATGTAATAATATGGTATAGTATATAATAATACTAATATATTTACACATTATAATTATATTTCTATGTTATTACATATTATAATATAAGGACCCGGGAGATAGCATGGAGGTAGGGCGTTTGCCTTTCATGCAAAAGGTCATCGGTTCGAATCCTGGTGCCCCATATGGTCCCCCGTGCCTGCCAGGAGCAATTTCTGAGCATGGAGCCAGGAGTAACCAATGAGCACTGCCGGGTGTGACCCAAAAAAAACACACACAAAAAAAGGACATCATATATTATATAAGTTTTATTATAAGTAACATAAGTTACTATAAGTTAAGTTGTTAATTGACTATTGTCTTAAAAGCAGCACAGTTTTTATGCAGCACAGTCTATATTAGAATTTTTCTGAGGAGTTTTCCAAGAGCACTGTAAAGACTTCCTTATTTCACAATTAGAATTTAGGAAGCTTTTATTGTGCTGCTACTGTAATATTTTATATTTTACATTGAATGTTTATTTTGTATTAAATGTACAAAAATTATCCATGTGGGATTTTTGAAGATTTAAGTATAAATAATTTAACACAATAAAAGATTTAAACTGGTTAATTTAAAGCCAAAACCTGATATACAACTTCAAAGTAACAATGATAGAATAGTGATAGGACAAATTTTGAGAATCCCATACTTCAATGACCTAGAACAAAAGTCTAAAGGCAAATTCCTTATGAAACTTAAATGTATGATGCAAACAAAATACAGCAGAATATTTTATAGCAGTTTTGCTGAACTATTCATGGAACTAGAAATCATTATATTTTTATTATCAAGTATAAAAGTCTCCTTTGTATAAAGATAGCTATTATTCTAGATTTCTATGTATGTGTGGCATTTGTTAACATAAAAAGGATCAGTTATACAAAATAAGTTTCTCAAAAGTAAGGTGTAACCAACTATTTAGTTTATTTATCTATTTATAGTGGGGATGTGACATATTCTGCAATTCAGAGGCAATTCCTGGCTTATTATTTAAGACTGACCTTTGATTGTGCTCAAGGTTCATATACAGTGATGAAGATTGAATCAACTTTACCAAATGATATACAAGGCAAGCAGCTTAACTACTGTTCTATCACTCTGGCCCTCACCAAATATTTAAAGCAGAATTTGAATGTAAAAAATTCATCATAGAGATGCAAATTAGAATCTTATATTTTAATTTTCACAAAATTGACTTTGATTATGCTAACTCTATAATTTTAATGTTACCATTAGCATTGAAAACTCAATATCATTACTTCCTCTATGGCAGGGGTCCTCAAACTTTTTAAACAGGGGCCAGTTCACTGTCCCTCAGATCGTTGGAGGCCAGATTATAGTAAAAACAAAAACTACGAACAAATTCCTATGCACACTGAATATATCTTATTTTGAAGTGAAGAAACAAAATGGGAAAAAATACAGTATGTGGCCCACGGGCCGTAGTTTGAGGACCACTGCTCTATGGGAAAAATTATAATTGTTCAATTAATAGTAGATAATATAAGTTAGATTAATGTTTTTTTTTCAATATTCAAAGCTTTGGTCTTACAGACACTTGAAGGATAACCACATATGGTTTATCTCTTCATCCCTGTAAATCCTTAAAATGCTTTTTAGAAAATTACAAAATTTGTTGTAATAATGATAAATTATTAGATATTTTTCATTTTTATTAGTTTTTTCATTTAGTCACCATGAATTACCAATTTAAAAAAAGGTACTCATGCTTGAGTTTCAGGCATGCATTGCTTCAAAATCTGTCTTTTCATAAGTCTCCATTATTTTTTTCTCCAACGTCTACAATTTCATTTCTGTTGTTCCTACTTCTCCACCCCAGGTTGCCTCTATGATAGCATTTTTCCCTTCTATCATTTTTCTAGTGTTCCCTTAACCAGATTATTCATTCACTCCTCCAATTCCATCTGAGTGGCAAGGTAATTCCTGAGACCAGTTTTCTTGGTCTTCATTTCTATTGTCTATGGACATTAATTCCCCTGAGAAACTTCTTTCTATCTCACATCTGAGATTATTTTGAGTTTATTGATCTTCCTTTGATTGACTTAATGTAACCCAGTATTCATCCACAAAATAGCAAATTGCATCATTTCTTATGACTGATAACCTTTTTATTATATACATGTACTACAGTTCCTTTATCTAGTAATCTGTTCTTGGACCCTAGTGTTATTTTCAGATTTTTTGTATATTGTGAATAGTGCTGCAATGAACAAAATAGTACAGATGTATTTTCTATTTTTTTATTTTGTGTGTATTGAAATTTCTTGGTTATTTGGTAGCATAAATTCAATTTTAATAGACTATTCATATTATATTCTAAAAAATTGGATGAATCAACATTTCTACCAACAAAAAATGTGGGTTCCTTTTCCCCCATATCTTCATCAACACTGATTGTTGTTCTTTGTCATGAGTGCCATTGTTTGATGTGTGGTGATATCTCAGTGTCTTGATCTTCATTTTCCAGATTAGTGATATGGAGTATTTATTTCTTCATGTAGTTTTTGTTCTTTTGTATTTTTTGAAATTGTTCAATGTCCCCCCTCTTTTAAGATAAGTTTGAATTTTTTGTAGTTTATTTACCAGTGCTTTACATAGTGTATATTAACCTTTTATCAGATGAGTTATAGGCAAACAATCACCTGTTGGTTATATTTATATACTGATCATCATTATTTCTCAGGTGAAGAAGCTTTTTAATTTAATTTAGTCCTATTTGTATGTCACTAACCAAAAAAGTAGAAGCAATAATATACAGATAGGACTATACTAATTAAGAGTAGAATTTCATTCTAAAAGTTTTATAGTTTAAATGCAATGAACTCATATATGATTTAGAAGAGAATTGCTAATTAGAGATATAGTACATGTTGGATAAGAACTAGAACGCACTTTCTGTGACAATCATTATTCTAAATTTCTGGAATGCATTAATTAATCTCACATAATTTTAATCATGTGACATAATATATTCCTATTGCAGCTATCGTATAAAATTATAATATTATCTTCTGTCATAGATTTTTATGAATTTGCTTAAATTTTTAATTTTATCACAGCATTATAGTTTACAAAGTAATTAATAGTCGAGCATTAAGTATAAAGTAGTTCAGCACCAATCGCTTTCAGTCCCATTACAACAACCTCACCAGTATTCCTAGATTCTTCCTTCCAGATACTTTCCTCTTTTCCCTACCCACCCTCCACCATCTTTATTGGAATATTTGTTTTGTTTGGGGGCCATAACCAGAAGAGATCAGGCCGTACTCATGATTCTGCCTTAGAAATTGGTCCTGGAAGGCTTGGGGACCATATGGGATGCCATAAATAGAACCCAGGTCAAACCCAGGTTGGTCATGCAAGGCAAGAGCTTTACCAACTGTGCAATCGCTCTGGCCTATAGAGCCTACAGCTGAACAGTTTTTAAGTTTTTTTGTTGACTTTGGGATCTCATGTTTCCAGTGTTACCTATTATGGTTTTGATGTCTAGTGAAATCACTCTTATGACACCAAGGTACCTGAAATCCCTTGACCTTGATATCCATTGCTTTCCATCTTTTTTAAATTGGCACTCTAAAAGTAACACAGGACCCAGAGACCCAAGAAGACCCCTACAACGGTGAGTACTTTGACCCTCTACTGGTGAAACACCATCACGGCTTCTTAAACTGGACTGAATGTGCAGTGCCAGTCACCAAAACATACATCAGTGTACATGGTCTCTGTCCTGAATGTGACAGAGGTCCTTTCAAGAAGGACAGAAGCAGGCAGTGAAACCGAGTGAGCTGAAGACTCTGAGCATCATCACAGAGGCCAAGGTCCCCAGCCTTTCTTCTACCATAGGTACTTTTTGCAAGGACCCCGAGCCCCTAACCTCCAGAAGCTTATAGAGGCCATTGATAGGAAAGAAGCCAAAGAGAAAGCTCCATTGGCAGAAACCAGCAGCAGGCAGAAGAACAAGTCCACCAATCTAGATTCCAGTTCAGGAACTGAAGGCCTTTTCATCCCAAGCAATATAAGTAGCCTAAAACAGAAGGTGATGATGGAGAATCCAAGCCCAGCTAAATTCCATTGAGCTGCTTCAGGAACTCTTGAACCTGATATACCTTGAAAAGTTTACTTTCTTCTGGGCTAATCTCTTGATCTCATTTGCATCTATCTATATTGCTATTTTAGCTATATGTTCTACCTGTAGACTATGTTATAGCTCTGGTTTTGTTCTATGTCCCACTACAAACTGAAAATTTTGTATCTAACTTTAGTGGCTTAATATTAGTTTGCACAATTCTAGGAAAATGCATAATGTTGTTAGGTTTTTTTGTTTTTTACCCTATGGGCCTCACCAGGGATCAAACTCAGGTCTGTCCTGGGTCAGCTTTGTGCAAGGCAAACGCACTACCACTGTGCTATATCTCCAGTCATTCCCCCCTTTATTTTGGTTGTTAGATTTTAAAAGTTCTCAGCTATCCTAGTGAATGTTATCCAATTGTTATAATGTTTTCTTTTCTTCTGATAACTGTTACAATGCTTGTGTATATTACTTAGCAATTTATTCTCAATGATGTCTCTGTCCACAGAAGTCCATGGAAAAGGAACGTGGATGTTATAGACTTTTCTTACAGTGCACATTATAAGAAAGTTTAGCAAACTTATTTTCAAACAAATAAATGTATGCATATTGTTATTTTGTTTGAAGAAGCTTATAAAAAGAAACTTAGAAGTTTAAACTCATATTGCACTGCTCGGTATAATACTGTTTTAAGAATTTTCTTATTAAGTGTATCTGCAGAAAGGTTGTAGTGTGTATGTTCAAAGAAGTCTATGAAAAATGTGTGGTATGTATAAAGTTTGGAAAGTTAAAGAAAAAGCTGATTGTTTTGAGAATGATATATAATTTAATCTTCAAACCTATTGCGGCCATCTTTTACTGTGCTTATGCAAAGTAATAATCATCTTTTTCAATTTTGATCTGGAGTTCCTGCCTCTGGCAGAGAAAATTAGAATAAAACTTTAGTAAACTTTCTCATTTGTTTTTTGTTTTGTTCTAACAAGGGTGGAAATGTAAGAGCATACTTGTCTACAATCCCCAAACAAAGGTGTTGTTCCAACTTTCTCTTTCCTAAAACCTCTTTCTTTGATATGTAAAAACCCACTGAATAGTACTTTTGTCTCTCTTGACCTGCCCTTTCCTGGTATTGTGAATTGGTTTTAACAAAGAAGGATGAGTTCTGTTTGTGGCTGAGGCAGAGGGAGCATGAGGTTAAGGCCACACACACCATGTTTATTCTCTCCTTAGTAGTGTGGTGTTATTTCTTTGCTACTGCCCTGCTTCTTCAGAACCAGCTACGTGGGGTTTAGAAATATGATTCCTGGGATGGTCTCACCCACTGGTGGATTTTTATTTTATAGGTTACTATGTTGATTTCAGTTCATTGCATTCATGAATTAAATCATCTTACTCAAGTTATATGATCCCTTTTGAAATATACATGTTGCTATTTTAAAATGGGAAAATATAGTTACTTATGTAAACAGAATAATTCTTCCAAAATATGTTAATAGCTGAAGTCAGAAAATATGACCCTGTTGCTTTCTACAATAGAAGGAATATAAGATAGAAGATAGCTTCACGTTATCCAGTACCTGAATTTGTAAATTTATAAGGTTTTATTTGGTAAAGTCCAATGCTACCCAAATTATCAGAGGCAAATTTGACTAAAAAATAGAAAAAGGTGACGAGATAGGAATATAAAAATTAAGATGATAAGACTAAAATAATGCCAGCATCCTATAAATTCTGAAAGGAGATAGATGAGGGTTTTATCATGGAGTCTACAGAATGCAAGAATGCTGTGAGGAGAGAATTTGTAAGAGTTAAATTTCTTTCTTTAGTATTATTATTAAGTATCAAAAAATCGCATATGTTTAAAATTATCTACCAAAGGCTATAAATAATAAGATAGGTAGCATTGATAGAATCACATCATCCATTGTGGGTTCTTCTTTCAAAAACCCACATCATCCATTGTGGGTTCTTCTTTCAAAAATGTTATTTTCAATTGGTATTAACCAGTTCATTGTTTTTAAAAAGAACAATCAATTTACAAATAAAACCTGTTACATATTAATTCATATTACAGATTAATTACAAATAACACAAGATTTCAGGTGCTATTTCAGAACTATATTTTTTATTTTATAACAATTATGAGAACTCTACACAGAAATATTAATTCATTTTTATGTGATATAGTTATATATATTTCAAATTCACACAAACTGCCACCATTAAGATTTGAACATAATAAATAATTTCTTTCAGAATTAGTTTAAATTTTCTCTAAGGTTGTTAAAAGATACTACTTATCTATGGTAATAATTTAAAAAGTAATTATTATGAGTTAATTGAAATTCTCAACTGTGTCTAATTTTAACTTTAATGATTAAATGACTATGCAAAAGAAAACACATGTACATCTATGAGATCTGAAAAATAAGAAAGGTAGTTAAAAATCTATGAAAAAGCATATTTTTAGAATTACTTTGTTCTTATTTTTTGCTGTCTTCATTCTGAATGCATATTAGCAATAGCAAAACTTGATTTCCTTATTAAAATTCAACAAGTTTATTTTAAAAAGTGAACCACTAATTAATTAGCTTAAGATAATAACATTTTTACTTTTAAAATTGTAAACAAACTTATAGAGAAACTTTGGTAACAGGAGTATTATGGCCTCTTCTAACATCATGACTGATATACAACTGATATGCAATTCATAACCAAACATTGCTCTTAGAAAAGTAGAATTCAAAATGATTGAAAAGAGGCCAAGACTATAGCACAGTTGTTTGACTTGTACACGACCAACCCTGGAAGGACCCAATTTGATTCCTGGTATCACATATAGTCCCTGAGCCTGCCAGAAGAGATTTCTGAGCACAGAACTAGGAGTATCCCCTGAGTATCACTGAGTCTGATCCAAAAACAAACAAACAAAAAATCAAAATGAATGAAAAAAAGTAGTTAAGTTTCAGGCACTTAAATTCTCCAAACATCATTCCATGCATATTTTGACATATGACTCGAAATAATTTTGTTTTTAAACATAGCACTAGTGAATTTGTTTTACTGGTAATAACACTAAATTACTCTTATGACTTTCATCTGTAATTCACTTAGGTTCATGGAAATACTAGATATCTGTAATATCTTTCCTTTCTTTTTCAATTAGGTAGTGGTTGCAATGCACTTTTTGCAAAAAGATGCCACAGGCAAAGCTATTAAAAATCCTTGTAACTCTGCTCACTACACCTGTTTGTATCATAGAGCATTAAGAGGGGATTTGCTATAAGGCAGTTGAATTACAAGACAAATAATATTTACAAATATGAGCAATTAAACTGAGAAGTGGTCATGCTAGTTATAATACTGTCGTATGATATTAAATCTATAACAATAAAATGTGAGTTGTATTTAATGTACATTTAATATTTCAGGGTTGAAAGAGCAATTTTAGTGGAAGCAAATTTTAGAAGAATGAATGGGAAAAAAGCATTTGTTGGCAAAATTTATTAAAATTAATACTTCACATGGTGCAGTGTGATAATACAGCAGATAAGAAACCTGCTTAGCACATGGGAGACCTAGTTCAATCTCTGGATTTACATAAGTCCCAACAAGAGTGACGCCTGACACATAGTCACAATGAGCACTAATAAGTGTGGCATACAGATAATCTGAAGTTTGAGAAGCAGCAATAAAAAGTACATGATATTTTATGTGCATACTTTTAATTTTAACATTTTCTTTCTTTAAATTTAATGTCTTCAAAGTAAGACATTATTAGTCTCAATAATCTCTTTACAGTCACTTTAATTATCATCTCTTCAACAAATAAAATATTACCAAAAGGAAAAATGTTTATGATATTAAACTGAGGTGCCAGTGTTACAGTAGTTAATGCTCTTAGTGTACAGTTTTGATGTACTTTAACCATTCCTAATAAAATGCCAAGGACATCTACCACCTTTTGCATGTCATTTTTGGATCATTTCCTTCCTCATCCATAGTTCTTCTAATCACTTCATCAGTTAATAACCTCAGTTCTCTTGCCAAATTTCAAAGGTTTGTTTCATTGCATACAGTCTATTTCCTGACTTTAGATATTAATTATTTTTGCTTTCTTTTTCTTTTCTTATTCCTTTTTTTTCTTTCATTTTTTTTTGGGGGGGGGCACACCCGGTGATGCTCAGGAGTTACTCCTGGCTATTTGCTCAGAAGTCACTTCTGGAAGACACGGGGTACCATATGGGGGACCGGGGGATCGAACCGTGGTCCGTCCTAGGTTAGCGCAGGCACCTTACCTCCAGCGCCACCGCCCGGCCCAGCCTTTTTTTTATTCTTTTTTTGGGTCACACCTGGCAGTGCTCAGGGGTTACTCCTGGCTCTACGCTCAGAAATCACTCCTGGCAGGCAATGGGAATAATATGGGATACTGGGATTAGAACCATAGTCCTTCTGCATGCAAAGCAAACACCCTACCTCCATGTTATCTCTCTGGTCCATTTTGTCTATTCTTATAGATGACTAATATTGAATTTTGTTTCTATTTTACTCAAAATTTTATCCTTTTTTAGATGACATAGATATTAAAATATTTACCCAAACTTAATATCTTTCTATAACCCATTGTTCACCCTTTTGTTTAAATACAGATTTATATTATTCATTATTATTATTACTGTTTATATTAACAAAACTACTATGGAGAATATAGAATTCAAGAGAACTGTTTGGTTCAATAAGACTGGAATCATACTTGAATCTTTCTCACATATAACAATTTTCATTTTGTACCTTGTTTGATCCATACTTTCAAAGACTTATTTTAGATATTGAAATAACCAGGCTATATTTCTCTGTATCATATTTGATATAAAATAAATATAATTTTAATTATACTCTTTAAATATCTTATCCCCGGTTGAAGAGATAATACAGGAAATAAGGTGCTTACTTTGCATGCAGCAAACTCTACTTCAAAGAAATTGCCAGGGCCATTTATCATATTGAGAATTCACTCAGAACACAGAGCTATAAAGAGCCTTTGAATACCACCAATGTGCTTACAAACTCTCTCCCCACATCCAAAAATAGATAAATATTCTTACCTCTTTCACTCGCTCTTACAGAAGATTAGGTAAAGTGTTAGTTAGTAGAAGTTTAATCACATCCAGTTTTGTCAATTCATGTAAAGTTAGTTACATGAATTGATATTTAAAGTATTAAAAATTAAAAAATAGTTTATGGTAATGTTTTTATATATAAGAAACCTTAGCAGTCTATTGCAATAGTTGAACATTTAGAAGTTTTTACAATGTAAGGATTAATAAGTACTTATTTTGCTTTTATGGATGTTATAATGTTCATGCATTGAATAATATATAAATGTATGACTAGATAAACATAATTTTATATATCAGAATTTACATAGAGAACATAGACATATGCACACGTGTACATATAGAAATATAAATAGGGGGGCCCGGGAGATAGCATGGAGGTAAGGCGGTTGCCTTTCATGCAAAATGTCATCGGTTCGAATCCCGGTGCCCCATATGGTCCCCCGTGCCTGCCAGGAGCAATTTCTGAGCATGGAGCCAGGAGGAACCCCTGAGCACTGCCGGGTGTGACCCAAAAACCAAAAAAAAAAAAAAAAAGAAATATAAATAGGAATGTGCAGTTCTAAATATACAATTAATTTAATGGCATGTACTTATAAATGCATGTACACATATTTATAATTGCACAAGTCAAATGCTAAGTAGTCTATCTTACAAGAAAATTATATCTTATCAGTTCTTGTTAAATCAAGATTCCTAACATTTGTGATCTTCTAGTGCACGTCACTTAAACCAAAGATTTGGATGGAACACATTTTTAAAAATATTTGATACATTTTAATGCAGCATCACTTCATATGAAAATTAATACTCATCAAGATAAGAAATATATGAATTATTGTTTTGTACTAATGAGAAAATTTATTCAGTATGATGAGATATATGGGAAACTGCCATCTACTATAAAATTAATGAAACAAAAAATTTGCTTTGCAATTTAATGATTTTTAACTTAACATTGACATTAAGATTCAAGTTTCGTTAAGTGCAGTTTGATCAAGTTTGAGCAGGCATATTTCACTGTTATCCATTCATAATTGAAGATTGTGTTGCTTCTACTATTAACAGAAATTTTATAAGAACATGAAAATGAACAGAATGAATACTAGGGCTTATATATAACCTTTAGAGGATGCCAGACATTTTATTCTCCGAAGTGCTTATTTTCATATGCCTCATGAAGGTTAAATTTCCTACAAAACTTAATTAAATTTGGCCATTGGAAAGTCTATCTTGGTAATAAATGCACAAATCTAATATTCCTTTGGGAAGGTGGAAATAAAAAATTAGTGGCTCTTTGGGACTCCTCTGATAATTCTCAGCCACCTGGTCAAACACTTCCATGTCCAGTACTGTTTATGATCAGATTAAGTATTACTAGGGAATACAGAATCACACCTGGTGGTGTTATGGGGTTTCCATGATTATATTTAAGTGCTCAGGAGGCCACTTAACTCCAAGATTGAATGTGAGAGTTGGGAATATGTTTTGCAGTTAATTCCTTGTCTATCATACATTCTATTTTTAGTTTAGGGGTTACAACCAGTGGTGCTCAGTGGATAGTCCTAGATTTATGCTCCAGGGTCACTCCTAGAGGTGTGAGGGAATCATATAGGATGCAGGGCATCGTTCTTTAGTCACCAGTGTACAAGGCAAATGTCCTAGCCAGGATCTGATCCCAAAATCAGATATTGTTAAGGTTCCTATTGAAAGAACTCTATTGGCATTCTGTTCCTCATTGTGGAAAGCTAAAGTTGTTTAATGCAATTAGAATTTTTTTTGACAAATGACAATAATTAGGGGCTGTTTGCTCCATTATTCTTTTGTCCTTGAGCTTACTTCCTGACATTGATATTTGGGTAAAGCTTTGTTTCATTTTATATTGAATACATAAAACTAAAAACAATAACAAAAATAATGACACAGCTTGATTTGTTTGCTTATGAAGGTTATGTTGGTATCAGTAAAATTCTCTATGCATATTTTTATATGTTAGCATTACTCTAAAAAGCTAATCAAGAGATCAACTTATTGGTCCATTATCAATTAGACTTATGGTTCTATTGACCATTCTGAAATAGTGAGCTATTAAATTCTTATGTCAGTGCACAGCAGGGAAAATAATAATGGGGTTTCTCATTAACATACAGTGACTATTTCAAATTTGTGATCTTCTTATCCCCAGATCACCAAGCTTTTCTTAAATAACTATAGGATGTTTCTCAATTGAACTTGACTTTCATTCTATCGATCTGAATAAAGCCATTGATTCCCTAGGTTGGTGTCTCAGTCCCATATACTGATGCAAAATTCTTCTCAGCAACTGGCTACCTATACATTGGAGGTCTCCATTTCAGAGAGCTCAGAGACATTTCACTTATTAGATGACTTGTTTATTATAAAATGTGTATGAAGGCATTAGGAAAATGGAAGAAGTGACACATAAGGCAAGATATGTAGAGAATGTAAAGCTCTTGGGGAAGACCTATTGTGTAGCAGTAAAACATTTGCCTTGCAAGCGGCTGACCCAGGACTGATCGCTATTCGATACCCACTCCATCCCATATGCTCCCCCAAGCCTGGAGCGATTTCTGAGCGTATAGTTAGGAGTAACCCCTGAGCGTCACTGGGTGTGGTCCAAAAATGTAAAAAAATAGTTTATTTGCTCTTGAATATATTTCACTCTCATATATGAAGACACTGTCTTCAAGAGTTCAAAAACTGTCCAAGGTAAGTACTTTAAATTTTTAGAAAAATTTACTTGCATAAGCATGATTGATCTCATCATGGGTCAGTTGGGATTGGTTCAACAACTATCCCGTCTCATCCTGTGAAGATGGCAGTGGTGAGAACAGAAATTGAGAATAAATATTTTACAAATTGAATCACAATGTTAACTTCTTTGGCAATTTTCCTCTACCCTTAAATAAGACCTCAAAGTCAACTCATTAGCATGATAGAAATGATATATCTCTCTCTGCAAAAAATTTCAAGAATAATCTCAATTTTATGACTGTTCATTACTGTGAAGAAATGGTTGATATTTCATAGAAGAGGATTGCAAATGTAAGCATCTAAGGTAATTTGAGCATTGACTAATAACATATTTCATTGAATCCAACTCTAATTTCCTATAGGATACTTTCCATGCAGCTAACTCAACCTTAGACCACAACAGTAATAGCAACTGTAAAATATATGTGCATTTATATAGTATATATATTATTGCCATATAATTTACATATTTATATTATCAGTGTTATTTATTAATCATAGCATTATTTATTAATCATAGTGTTGTTTATTATCATAGTGTTATTTATTAAATATATGCATGGATGTAATTAAAAATGTATTTAATTGGATATAAATGGATATAATTGAAAATATATGTGTCAGTGAAAGAATTCAGGAAAAATGTTACATAACATTTAAATATTAACTATCTTTTTTGTGCAGGGAGGGTGGGCCATATTCAGTTGTACACAGGAGCCATTCTTGGCTCTGTATAAAGGGATTACTCTTATCAGTATTAAGGGGATCAGATGTGATACTAGGAATCAAACTTGAATTGGGCACATGCAAGGCACTTGACTTATCTCTTTGGTTCTCAGCTAGTCTTAAATAATTGGTGGAAATCATTTTGTAAATGTTTGAATTAAAACAGTTTACTCAATGCAGCCATCAACTTGAATTACTATGTATTACAATAAGAGCAATTTATCCCTTATTCTATATTATCTAAAAATGTGTGCTCTGTGATAATTTATTTCACTTGTTAGTCCATTGGTTTCAAAGAACCTAGAGTTAGAGGCTAGGAACCTAGAGATTACTTCCTGTGACATTTGGCAACCTCGCCCAAAATGTTTCCATCCCAAGACTTGAGGAATTGGTATTCCTAAAGCCCAGCTGTGCCAAGCAATAGAGGGCAAACCTCAGAATTACCGAGAAATGTTCAAGGATATACTTACAGTTCTTGGGATCAAAAGTGTAAATAGGCAGGAATCATTGAACATGTCCTATCTTCTAGACCCCTTTTAAGTATTCTATCTAGGATTATATAGTATCAAAAACAATTAATTTGAACAAGGTTTGTAAGTATACTAATGATAACAATCTATGGTATTTATGAAACTGTGGATAACAATGAAAATATCTGAACAAAAGTGAAAATGAAATTACAATGGTAGCAAGGCAAGTGAAAATATAAGAGGGATAGAAGAAATATATGTGGGTGGTGATATTCAGATAACTGAGGCATTATTTTTAAGTACCATTCAGAACACTTTAACACATATTTAAACTAATAAAATGATTGGATTGTTTTTGCTATAACAGAAAATCTTTCAAAAATGTACATATGATGCTTCTACAACTACAGGTGTTTTGTGCCGGGGTATTCTTTTGAGTGAATATTGGCTTAAATCAGGGTTTCCAACTCTATTTTTTGAAGATACTATCCATGAAGCTACCTTAATTGTAGATCACAACAGTAATAGCAACTGTAAAAACTAACATGTGGAAGAAAGACAATGGATAATGCAGCATAACAATAATAATAATAGTAATAATAATAAGAAGAAGAGAAGAAAATAAAAAGAAAAGATGACAAAGAAGACAAAGAAAACAAAGACGAGGAAGATGAAGAAGAAGAAAAGAAGAACAAAAGAAGGAGGAGGAGAAATAAATTTCTCAACACACCCAGTACAATAAATACACTCTCATTGATTGGTTAATCTCTTTCTGAAGCAAACATAACAAATGGTTGCCCACATCAGAGTTATGGATTTGTGAGTTGTTTTTTTTTGTTTGTTTTATTTGGTAAGACAATGAAATAAAATTGCAAAATATGAATAGAAACAAGTTAGCATCTTTTATGAGAGAAAAAAAATAACCAAACTTGTAAGAAACCGGTGTCTTTTACTGATGCTATGTGTGAGTGATATCTTTCCTCCAAGAGGAATGTTGAACCATTTAACTCAAATGTGGCTGCAGTTGGAAATATAGCATTTAAAAAGGTCATAAATGTTGCATAAAACAAGGATAGTATCTTAAACTTGAAAAGTGTTTATTTTAAGAAGAGAGACAGAGATCACTCCTTTGCCGTGTGCAAAAGTAATTCATATGCAAATGCAATTAAAGGTGACCTTTGTACAACTGAAGAAGCAGCATCTCAGGAGCAATAGTACAGTTGACTGGTCAGTTCCCTTGCACACGGCCAATGTGGGTTCCTTCCTAGGACCTAATCCCTGGTAACCTGTGAGTACAGAACCAGTAATAAGCTTTAATCACTAATGAGTGTGGTTCCCAAATAAACAAATAAAGAGGAATCTTACATGCAGCCAACTTGCAGCCAACTGTAGTATTTCAATTTAGACTTACAGACTCTAGAATCTTGTAGAATATAGTGTGATAATACGTGAATAGATTAATATCTATTAATCTATAATAGATTTTATAATAGGTTTTTTTTTCTTTTTTTTTTTCAGCCACACCCGGTGACGCTCAGGGGTTACTCCTGACTTGGTGGACTATATGGGACGCCAGGGAATTGAATTGCACTCCGTTCTAGACTGGCGCAGTCAAGGCAGACTCCTTACCCACTTGCCCCACTGCTCGGGTCCCCCTGCTATAGTTTTATTCTGCCAAGTAATTGTATAGAATTAAAGGTGTGATTCTGGGTCTCTTTTTAGTTGTGAATATGGTTTTCTGACTATTTATCTTTTTCAGTTGCCTCTGAATTTAGGATTCTCTGTTTAAATGTAGGAACTAAGCCCTCAACTCTTTGGAATTGTTTGAATGTACAACAGTCTCTTAATCCCCAAGCTCTTAAAATGCCATATGTTATGTGAATGTTCTTCAATAATCGTGAAACACTTTAGACTTCTTCTGTGTCCCACATAGGGCTTGAATTATGTGTTGGTAACTAAGATTGTTTAATATATTTCTTGATCACAACATCTATAGATAAATTATTATATGGTGAGTTTACAAGAGGAAGGTTACTCAATAGCAATATCAAGTATTGAATTGATACTCCTGTTCCAAATTTGGTAGAAGATTGCTTTTTAAATCTAACCTTAACTTGCTACTTTCTTCGTCATTCTGGTTTCCTTTATTTCCTCACATTTTCTTCCTCCAAGGGGAAAACTTAACAGATAACCTCATTCCTCACATGCTGTATTGTGCATTTCTCTTTTAGTAGAGAATATCGAGTTAAATTCCTAGAGGACTATATCAGATTCATGAGGCTGGTTATTCAAGTGTATTTACCAAGATAGAGGCTATGATGCTTATGACTTCATTTTAAAATAATAATTAAGTTCTGGAAAATTCAGTACAAACATGGTGGGAGACTTGTGTAGGATATGGATAGGCTGGGCTAGACTTTTCATTGTTAAATGTTACAGATGCAATTATTTTACTCATAAAATATTTTGAACTGCTATTAAGAATTTATAACACAAAGGTTTAGAAAAGTGGCAGAGTGGTCAGGATATTTGCCTTGAATGAAGCTTACCCAGGTGTAAATCCTCAGCACCTTAGATAGTTTCACCCAGGCACTTGGAGTAATACGGAAATATAGCTAAAAAAAATTGAAAACAAAAATTTTAAATGTATTCAGGTGGAACTAAAAGAGTATACTGTGCAAAGTATTTTGATATATGTTCAGTAAAACATGTATGTTCATACAAAATAATCAGAAACCATATTAAGTAAGAACTGAATGGCTAGTATTGCACAAAGGGCATTTAGCTTGCGTTCTGCAATCCTGGTTCAATTCTTAGCACTTCATGTCGTACTGTGAATACTAACAGAACTGAGCCAAGAGCACAGATCCATGAGTAATCCCTAATTAAACTAGCTGTAACTCAAAACAAAATATATGAGCTTAAGTGCTTTATCTTCACAATCAAACTTTTTGAGGAAGAAATAAGTACACATAAGTTGAAGTTTAACAGTTTGAAGTTTAGCAGTTCAAGTGCACAGAGCTACAATATAATATAAAATCACCTAATTTAAAACAATTATACAATAATATTAAACTGCATAGTGTTTGTTATATAATTTCAATGACCCAAGCAATGAAATAAAAAATATTCTAATATAAAGGAAATCTAAGAGCAAATATAACGAAAGTAACATCTGAATTATAATTTTTTTTGGGGGGTCACACCCGGCAGTGCTCAGGGGTTACTCCTGGGCTCCATGCTCAGAAATTGCTCCTGGCAGGCACGGGGGACCATATGGGGCACTGGGATTCGAACCGATGACCTTTTGCATGAAAGGCAAACGCCTTACCTCCATGCTATCTCCCGGGCCCCGTAACATCTGAATTTTAACTTCATTGAATTTTATTAGTTTCTTAATCTATACTTAAAAACTTGAGTGCACCATATCACCTGTCTCAGAACTTAATCCTATCTCTTTGTTTAGGGATCATCTTGGCAGACTTCATGAACCATATGGGATGATAGTGATTGAACCCAGGTCAACCACTTGTCAGGCATATGCTTACCACTGTGCTATCTTTTTGACTCCTTCTTTATCCTTTGTCTTATCAAGTATTGGACAGTTAAGAAGAGAGTGAAAGTAAGACATCTTGTATGTCATCTTTGATGAGTTTATTTATAACAATATGCTAGGAATAAAATTTGAAAGGGAAGAAAGTGAAAATGCAGATGCTTAAGAATTAAATTTATTTTGAAAATACAGAAAATATTCTGGAAGTGACAGGTAAATGACTGAATAATAAAATGCTTTGGCAAAACTGCAGGATTTTAATGAGTTAAATACATTGAGAGAAAGATAAAGGTTTATTAAACATATTCAAAACATTCTCGAGATATTCACTTGTAGCTATCCCTTAAATTTTACTCTCTTAAATCACTGCAAAAAATAACAAAACAGTTTTTCCTATATAGAAAATTATTTTTTTACTAAGTCCAGAAGTATTTTCAAAAAATATCATTGTCCTATATTGAGCAATTTTGAGTACCCCATGAGACAGATTGTGATAAAAACATAGTTTAAATTATTTGCAATTCATGAGTTTATAACCTATTTGAGAGAGTCTTTTTAAATAGATTGCTAGTCAATATTTAATAAAATTATATAAATAGGCTTTCAGTTAATACTGCGTCTAATTTAAGATTTAACTATTAAAGACACTAACAACATAAATTGCACTTTTGAATAAAACCAATGCAATGATATTTACTAAAATTGTAATTGAATAAGAAAGTACTATATATATTAAATAGAAAATTTAGCTTCTCAATATATTGAAATAAATCAAGACTGAATACAAAAGCAAACCACACAATATAATGTGTCAAAATCTATAATGAAGTATCAAAACTGTATAAAAAGTTAATAAAAATGTGTTAGCTGCAGGTTACAAGTCACTGTTAGTTTTATTATCAGTATATGAGGGGATTAATACTGAAAACACTCAAATAACATCAGGAAAATTAAAGCTTTGTCAGTCTTTTTAAAACAAAGTCAAGTCTTTCATTCTCAACCATATAAATTGACTCAATCTAAATCTAAGGATAATATAGCTTAAAGATTTTTTTCTCTAAGTCATTACCTTGAAGATAGCAATATGTATACTGTTTCTATATGTGTGCATTTTATATAACTATATTTAGAGACACATTTCTTAATACACAAGATAAAAAGGAGAAAATGTCCATAAGGTTTCCAAAAGTTAATATGCCATAGCACCTTCAAAAAGATAATATACTTTTTTATTTACAGTTAATCATTAACCTGTGAATGATTATAATTTTTTACAATAAATATCTGTGCAAGATAACACTAATCTTAGAGAGATAAGAGAGAGGAGGAGAGAGAGAGGAGATAGAAGACAGAGGAGAAAGAGAGAAGAGAGAAGAGGAGAGAGAGAATAGAGAAGAGAGAACAGAGAATAGAGAGGAGAGAAAGTGAGGAGAGATAGGAGAGAAAGGAAAATTAGAAAAGAGAGAGAATATAGAAAAGGGAAAGAAAAAGCCACACATAATTTCCTAGAATATTTTTCATTTTTTATGTATTGATCCAAAATTGAGGGTGGTTATTCTTTTAATGCAATATTTTTTTTAATAATTTTAGTAAAGAAATATAGATTTTGCTGAACAGTATTTCAAAATATCTGAGCAAAGAGACGGAAAGGGATATTTGTTCAAGAAAGCATATGCATGCCTTAGCAATAGAACAGTTCTTAGAGCATTTGCCCAGCACGTGGCCAACCTGGGTTTGATATCCTGCATCCTATATGATGCCTGGAAGCTTCTTGCCTGGGGTGATATCTGAGCTCAGGGAAAGTAGTAATGCTTCAGTGCCACCAGGTGTGTCCCCAAAACCAAAAAGATATTTTAACAAAGACTATAAGTTTGCAAGAATAACAACAACAGAAAAATAAAGAGACATAGAAAAAAGATAGGCAGATCCATGTTTAAGAGAGAGAATGGCTTGAATGAGCAAGCCTAAGGCAAAGTTTTAAGGAAAGCATGTGTTTTGCAAAGTTAAGCAGTTTGATCATATTGAAATGCAAGTACAGACGAAATACAATTCTCCAATGATCATCTTTATGCATATCATCTATTATTAACTTTGTATTATATTAAATGAACAAATACACATTTCCATGCAGTCTGGCATGAATTAAAAAATAAATGCCACTATATTATTGATTATTGTTCTACATGGTTACACTTTAATATGCATAGTAATACAAAGTAAATATGCTGAGAATCTTTTACTGATATACAGCATTATTCTGAAAATGCTGATACATTTTTATAACATTTATATGGTCTGTGAGCTATTACATTAAAATTGCAAAATGATTTATTTCAAATATAACTACACAAATTGATTTAGAATTTCTTTGTGTATGTTCCCAAATCTTTTCTATATAGTGGAATATAGTAAGAGATTTTGAGAGCAATTCATCCATTATTATTAATTATTGTAGTCTCTATAAATCACATCACTTGTGTGAACATTTAGCATGTACTTTCTTATTTTCAAAGAAATGACCCTGTTAGGTAAAATAAACTCAATAGCTTCTGTTATGACTATATTTTTGAACATCTGTCTGTAAGAAAACCTTTGTGGCAGATTCAAGAGATACCAGGTAACAATGCAAACATTTTAGAACTTTCCAACTTGCATACTCAGGACATAACATTCAAAGTGAAAAAAATGGCCTATTAATTTAAAATTACTCTCAGGATATTGTGATAGGTAAGCATCATTCCTATTAGTTGTTTCATTTTTATTTATAAGTAATAAAACTGCAAATGTATAGACATTTGAACACAAATTGAAAATAATTATTTTTATGTTCATTAAAATTGATGGAATCATGTACAAAAGTCTAAAGAATGGAACTAGATCAAATGTTGTGTTAAAAGTTCAAATGTTTGTAGAATGACATAAACAGTGCTGAAAAGGTCCAGGTGCCTTCCGCCTTCCATACAATTCTCAGCCCACCAGATCATTGACTTTATAAAGATGGGAAAGGAGGTAGAGCTATTCAGGCCCTGCCATTTAGATATGACCATGGACAACTGGACAGTGCTAAGACACTTCTCTAGGACAGTGCTACAGAGTTCATATGATAAGTCAATCTGTAAGGGACATGCCTTCACCTAATAGTACTGCTCTTGCCCAATATAATAGTTTTAGAATACAAAAGGCTCTTATCTGCAAATTATGCAATTGAAAGCGTTGGGATAAAAATTCATTATTGATAAGAAATCTTTGCTCAATGCAATCATCTCATGTTATAAGATAAATCAGTATCACCAACTTCACATTGTTTAGTATTTTCTGCTAACAAATGTAATAATATAGAATACCCTGAAAACTAATATCCCAATGTGAGCTTCTAAAATTATGTGAAAATAATAGCTGTACATTAAAAGTATTACATATTTATTTACAAGTTAAAATTCTAATTGCATCAGTGCAAATGAAGACTGTGGTATATGTACCTTTATATATATGTATATATATATATATATACATATATATATATATATATATATATGTATATATATATATTCCCTTTTTTTTAGTCCCCCACTACCACAATTATGCAGTCGAGTTTCCCACATATGGGGAAATCGAAGGGGTCAGCACATCCGGAGTGCAATGGATAAGCCTAGCCCTGGGGAAACCACATTTGTGATCATGGTATCTCCCTTGCCAGGTAAGTATTCAAAAATGTTTAAATATATGAGAACATGTTTAGAAAAATCAATCTGCATTAAAACTAAGAACACAGTGACGCTTCTTGAGAAAATTTTGGAAATATTTAAAGAAAATAAAACGAAATTTTAGGAATAATAATTAATTCTCATTATTGCTATATGACAACTCTTTATGGTTTTGAGATTGATTATGTATAATAATCTTGTCCTGGAAACTCATTTTACTTTATCTTAGACATGTTTTTCTTTTTGTTTATGGTTTAGAGTCTATTGTTGTCAGTGTTTATTTTGAGACCACACTCAATGATGCTCAGAACTAACTTCTAAGTTACTAGAAGTCACTCCTAGAAATGTTTAAAGGATCATATAGAGTGTTGAGGTATAATTTGGTGTCCTACCTAATGAACTATCTCTTCAAATGAATCTTTATGTTCTTATTATAGCTTAAAGACTTAGTAAAATTAATTAGAAAACTAGAGTGCCTTTTAAAAATTAAATTGAAAAATATCTACTCCAAAAACATTATACATTTTTTAGTAAAGAAAATAAGATTATTTAGAAAGTAATGTGATAGATGTCAAACCATCATCATCTTACTCTGCTTACTTCCCCACTATCCATAATTTGCATCTTGTATACAACAAATTCTGTACAAGTGATATCTGCTGCCATAATATTTTCTCTGATGAAATAAGCATAGAATAGTGAATATACTATTAGGTCACAGACCAAATTATTTGTCTTATGTACAAATCTAAATAAATTAGTATTTTTTCAGGAAAAAAAATGAAGACAAATTGTCCTTATCTTTAGACTTTGGAAAGAAGAGTAAGAAAAATGAATGACTTTACTTTTTTAGAAAAGTTTTCTGGTTTTTAAAGTTGATCCCAGGGCTAATTTCAATATGACACTTATTTTGAGCTTTTTATTAGGTGACTAAATCAACTTCATGAAGACAATTGTCTTAATATTTATCATTTTTTGTTTCACATTTTTATTTGTAAAATATTTATAACATTCATCTTTGTAACTGTGCTTGCACTCTTTTATTATCTGATTTTTGAACAATAGAAGAAAAAAAAACAACTATCTTGAAAGAGTGATCCTATATAGTTGAAACCTATCAATCAGCCTGACCTGAGCTCTTAGCAAACTCTTAAACTTATGTAATTATCCAAATTGCTACCTTTGTTCTTAGTGACTTTTCTAGGGAGGGTATGGCAAGACTCATGTGTCTAATAGGCATGGAAAATTCCTATTTACATGTCTGGTTTTATATCTTCTAACTAATTGCTCATTAAGTTCTTTAGTGCAGTTTAATTTTAATCCAGACTTTAGACAGCAGTAGGAAAAGTCAGGAAAAAAAAAAAACAGAGTGGGTGGTTCTGCTCACTCTGTGCTGTATAACAAAGAATTGTCTCTGGAGTTGATAGAATTGCCCTTTTATTCTACCAAACCGACTTTACATAAATCTCCAAACCAAATCTCAAAAGACACCAAACAAGGATCTTCACAGTTGTATCACTCCTAGAGCTCCTAGAGTGCATATAAGGCTGCACAACACTTTCAAATTCCACAATCCTGACAGCTCAGTAGGAGCACAGCAAATTAGGAGGAAAGTAGCAAACATTCACTAAGCTCATAAGAGAAAAAAAAATAGCATAAGAAAGTCTCAACTAGCAACAAAAAGATTAGTCAATTCTCAGATAATGACTTTAATAAGAGATAACACATTTCACTGTTTTATTTGCTGAACTGTTTTGATAACTCTATTTATTATTTATTTGTAATAAGCAATGCTAAGTAAATATTTTATACCCGCTAAAAAGGCAGGCTTGAGAATGGTTGTGGAAACTTGGAATGATGGTGGAAGGAAGGTGGTGCAATTGGTGTTAAAATGTTGAATTACGATAGCACAGCAGAAGGGCGTTGCCTTGCATGTAGCTGACCCAAGGTGAACCTGGATTCGATACCAGGTATCCCATATGATCCCCTGAGCCAAGTGTGGATTTCTGAGCGCAGAGCCATGAGTAACCCCTGAGCGTCATGGGGTGTGGCCCCAAAACAAAAACAAAAAAATATTGAATGACTAAAACAATGGTAAAAGAAGTGACCAGAGCAGTGGCGCAGGGGTAGGGTGTTTGCCTTTCACACAGCTGATCAAGGACGGACTGAGATTTGATCCCCCAATGTCCCATATGTTCCCCCAAGCCAGGAGCAATTTCTTAGCACATAGCCAGGAGTAACCCTTGAGCGTCACCGAGTGTGGCCCAAATCCAAAATATATATAATATTTATTATATATAATGTATCAATATAATATATATTATATTATATATAATATATTATATAATATGAGCAACTTTGTAAACCATGATATTTATGTAAAATTCAGAAAGAGGAAAGAAGTATGCCTAATAAATATTTCCTGATCAGTCACAGTCACACTACTGCCACAGTCTGTAATTCCTCTCTTAAGAGGCTCCCAGCCTTTCTTGGGTAGTGCTAGCTAGCAATCATTGGTCTTAATTGGGCCCTGATTTCTGCATCCACAAAGGGGTTCAGCTTTTAATGCTTTTGAACTTCTTCAGGATTGGTGACATAGTAACTTTTTCAAATCGCATTTGTTTCATTACTTCTCAAGAAACTCGTTGCCAGGGGGGCCTTATTTTCTTGCTTGTTTTAGCTCTTTCTCTATCATCACCATCCCTAGATTGATTGGCTGTCCTGCAGCCATGGATTTGCAAGATGACAAGGGGAGAAGACTAAGATTTAGCTTTATTGTTGGAACAAAAAAGGAGCAGACAGCAGGAAGTGCCCAGCAGGTCTTTGAATCTTCTTCAGGATGTTAGATTTTATATGCAAACTGATTAGAAATTTGCTCTTCTGAGAACAACTTCAAAAGTGAAGAGAAAACTTTCCCATGTGAAACAGGAGGTGGGAATTTTTATTTCTCTAATTCTAGGTACATAGATATTGGGGATCTTCCTTTGCCCCATTAAAAATAGCCTCCTTTGTTGCTGTTGTCTTGATTATTGTGAATGCAAAGTCTGTTGCCTCTCAAATTAAATCATTATTTAGTAATTTCTGGTAGTTGTTTAATACACGGTACTGCTCTGATTAAATTATTGTTGAATGACTTGTGCTTTGATTTATTAGTGAATTGGGTTCTAGGGATCAAACCTATGTTGCCCACATGCTAGGCAAATGCCTGACAAGCTATATGTACTGTCTCTCTTCCCCTTGGTGATATTTTCATAGATGATAATATTTCAAGACAATACACAAATTTTCCTTAAATGACTTGAAAGTTTAGAGAAAATAGTTCATAACTGATGTGACTAAAGCCAGATATTTTGGAGCTAAAATAAGTCATTTATTTATTTTCTTACTTATAGCTTTGTATCATTATAGCAAGCAGACATTATCAGCTTATATATTTGTTTCAGCCCAAATATGAAAGAACCACAGAGCATTTATATTTTTACCAATAATGTATAGAGGAAAAAAGTGTATGAAATGAAGCATGACATACTAACCTATAAAGCAGAATAATATTTGAGCCAATAAATCTATGAATTTTGAATAATCAATGTACCATGTGATTTGTTGTGATACTATAAAATGTAATAATATAAAGTAGAAATCCCACATTCTGAAATTTAATACAAATTCCACCTATATTTCCTTACCTTATAATCCATTAAAATTAAAGATCCAGTCTGTTGTTTTGTACCTTAAAAGAGTATATTCACTCACTGAATACATTTTAAAATTTAAGATTGTTATAGAAAGAATGAAAACCATTTCTAACATTATATTGGTTAGACTTCTCTTTTACATGTTTTAAATAATAACAATTATGTTTTTTCCCTTTTCTGTCTACTATTATTTGGGACATTCTGGGGAGGTATTAGATTGCCCACATCTGGCATTGGTCCTGACTCTAAGCTCAGGGGACACTATTGGAAGTACTCAAGAAATCTTATATAGTGTAACTGGCATTTGTCACATACAAGACAAGTGACTTAGTCTTTATACTCTCTATTCCTCATAATTCTTTTCATTTGTTTTCTTTTGTAATTGAACTTAGTCATGCAATGTCCAAGCAATCATTCCTTCACCAGTGTATGCTTCTTGACACAAATACACCCAGTTTCACCACCACCACCACCACCACCATTAACCTGTCTACCAATATCAGCAGAGAAGAGACCATAGTTTTATTTTAAACTTAAGTGTTAGATAAAATCAGGAGAAAACGTTGATAACCAGATTATTTGAATGTTGATTAATTTAGTAATTCTAGGTTAATTTCATACTTAGAGATGTTGTCCATTCAAGGTTCAGAAATCCCATTGCTTGTATAATATATGGCGGTTTGTGAATAGTTTTAAAATAGTCAATTAGAGAATTTTCTCACTTTGAAGACTGTATTCTAATTTGAGTACATAACTCCATCTTTATCTTTCTTGTCATAACTAAATTTCTTTGAATAAAAATAATTTTGATTATTTAAAAAGTCATTTATAATTTGTTTTATTTGCATGTGAAATTTAACTTAATATACAGTATATAATAAAATTAATAGAATTTTAAACTGGCAATATATAAGGGATGCAGTTCTGAATTTTTAAGCCTACCTTATATAATAATATATAAATATATGTTTTATAACTTGAGGTTGTTATGTGACAAGAAATTGAAAGTTAAATACCGATTTTATTTACTATTTTCAAAATGTTCATTTGGCCCTCCCAAAATTAGTAACACTATCCAAAAACATTGATGGTATTTTTAAATAAGTTTAAGTCATAAATGTGTAAGCTATTGATATTTATTTTTATCAAAATACTTCATACAGACAACAGTGTTTTAATTTTATTTATTATTTTTATCTTGTTGCACTCAAAAGTATATAATTTGTCTATAATGTAATTGATTTTTCAAGGAATAAACTTGAAGAAATGCTTTAGTCTTAAATTTTAATTCAGGACTAAAGATACTTAAGTTTTCAATATCTTGAAAGACTTTATTTCTATTGCAGTGCAACTTTCATATAATTTTAAAAGCTGTATCTATTGCATTGAGGAAATTTTACTCCCAAAGGACAAAAACTGGAAAAATTATATACATGCAAAGCTACTCAAAATTACTGATATAAACTCACAACTTGGGCTAGCATTTAGAAGACTGGGATAGAAACCATCAAACATTAAAATCAATAATTTAATTTGTTTTCAAATTCTTCCTTATGGAAACTTTCAGGATTCACCATAACACTTTCTTCAAATGTTAATTTAATTTATCTTTTTTGTGATTTTGCACCATACTTTGTAGATGTCTATGTAAATTGACCAATCATTCTGCTATATGTGGGGCACTTTAATTTGGGGGGGCGCTTTAATTTTTAACAGTTTGTGTGTTATATGTGATGACTATTTTAATTAACTTTTTATCTTTGCACTTGACAAAACAAACCAAACAAATGCATACTTATGTCTAGCTCCTTTCTGTCGCTATAATAACCATACACAAAGCAAACAGATGTTTATATTGCTAAAACATTTTGGAAATATGATGGAACAGGAAAAGCAACAATAAGCACAATGTGCATCTTGTGCCATTTCCTCTATTACAGTAAAGGTAATTATCCACAATAGAACCTGCTTATGCTACTCATATATTCCTTAGATAGTTGCTCATTTATTACTTACTATCTATCAAAATTACCCCTCATTTATTATGCTGAAGTCCAGCAATGCACCCATTTTGCATAAACTGCTGGCATTCTGTGATACTTTGTTTGTATGGAAATATATCTGATATGGAATTCAGTTATTCAACATATTATAAAGTAAATAAATATTCTGTATTTGACAATACTCAGTTTAAAACTTTTGGGTAAATTTTAATTAATAATATTTTTATTTTTAAATTAATTTGGAATACTTTCTGTTTTTATTTATTTTCAGGTGGGCTTATTTTATATGTTTAATATCATTTTTAACGATTGAAATTTGAAGCATGAAGATTTACTAAATTATCATGGTAGGCTTGTTTGCACAAAACAGTCCAGCACCTCACATTCCACCAGGGTGTCCTTCCATAATCATCCTAGTTGTTCTTCTTCCTTTCTCTAATATTCCTGAGTGATGATCTGTGTTTCAGATATAAATATACACTTTATAAATTAAAATGTTAATTTCACATATTTATATTGTAGAATACTGAATTTTTTCTTTGGATAAATTCTTAAAGCCAGAATTGTATGCCATAATTTAAATATATATACAAACATATTGTTCTCAATAGTAAAAACTCACTCCATAAAATGTCTATCCTATACCTTCCTTCTCCATAAAGTTATCGGAGAACTATATTTTCTACATACTACATACTATTTTTATGTAAGTTGTAAATTCATTTTAATTTTTAATCATACTTTCTTTTATTATCATCTTTAGAGAGTGTTTTCACATGATTTTGCCATTTTATCTATAAATCCTTTATTTTACAACCCACTGGAGTAAATTAGTCAATTTTTTACTAGTAATGTGATTCATTTATTATTATTAAAATATTTTATATCATAACTATGTGGCATTAAATGCTTTCATTTATATCAGACCTTTACACTTGTTTTTAATTCACAGAAATTCAATTATTTCTATAATCCAATCAGTCTGCCTTTCAGTACCGAGTTTCTATTTAGCAGTAAATAGTGGTTGTGAAGCAAGAGTTTTCATTTTCAATAGACTTTTATTGTGTACTTGTCCTAGCTTTGGGGCAGAGAGAGTCAATTAAGTTCTTGTCCTGCACAAAATTCCAATCCAGTTGTAGAGATAGAAAAATAAATGTACATTCACACAACATTAAGAAATGTTTTACCAACAGCGATGTATGAGTAAATGCAAATTGTTACACTGCAAATTGAGAACATATGTGCTAGGAGTAAAGGAATGGGTAATTGAATGGAACTTTTCAAGAGAGGGAAATTGGAGATAATAAAATGCACAAGGCCTTCAATTTTATCATTGCTTCATTTGTAGCTCTTTTAAGCATCTATGAAATATTCCCCTTTGTACAGCTTGAAACAATTCAAACATTGCTGAATACATCACATATACTTTTGTTCCTAGGATCTGAAGAGCTGATAAGCTATAAATACATAAGTATAAGATGCCTTCTGTGTCTTTCCACAAGACAATGACACTCAGGTGAAAAAATTTTATAAACAACTAAATTAATTCTCTTACCAGCTTTAAGTACATGCTATGCCTCATCCAGTTCCGCCTTAGTTCCGCCTTCCTACCCATCTGCCACAATTACTTTAGAAACATAGTTTCAGAGGAAAAGGTTTAATAAAAGAGAAATCTATGGAAATAGCAATAGTATACTAAAGTTATCAAGTGAATAAATGCACCAAAATAGGAGAACTACATATTTTAGTTTAAAATAATTTAGTTGTCTCTTTTGTGTTCTGTTGCTCATTTTTTTTTGAGTAGGGGTAAAAATGAACTTCCAATTTGGTGAAATTGATAAGTAAAGATGTTATGAATATTTTTTTCTTTTTAATTTTATTTCAGTCTAAGTCCTACAAATATTCCCTGAGAGATATTTCTTAGTTATCTCCCACTAGTATGCCCCCAGAATAACTACAAATGATATGATGACTCTTAAATTCTCAACCCTAATAAGACATTACTTTCTAATATTCTTATATTTGGATTTTGAATGATCAAACTCAAAACTGTATATATTTTGTCCTGACTTCAGTCTTTCCCATAAAACTTAATTTACATAACACTAAGGGTAAGAAGGATCATCAATTTAAAAGAAAATATCAGGATCTTGGATTCATGTTATTTCATTCAATCTAATAAATTAAAAATGTTTCTTCTACTTGGGAGCTAATTTATTCACTTAACACTAAATTGTCAGCTAAGCAAATCTTTTCAAGATAATCTATTATTTAAATATATATATAAATACATATAAAGGTAATTTTTTCTCTAAAAAATCCTAATTCATGGGTTTGTGTCTACTATATAATAGAATAGCACAGTGCAAAAAGATATATTTAGCTTCATAAAACACTTAATAGTGTTCTGTTTCTAAGATATAATGATTTCTAATTTCTAAAATGTGCACATTATTATATACACATATTAATTTAGACTCATTGCTAATTCTCTTAAAGTATCAAAGCTTTTATTGCCCATATTGACAGGACCATTTTAAAGAAACATAGAACCTCACGAATAAATGGAAAATATTTAATCTTGAGATAATATAGCCATACAGCTAAAGTTCTTGAATTACAAAGAAGTTATATTCCCTTGCTACTTTTCCCTCATGTCATAATTAATATATAATTGCCACACTAACTGGAGACATAAATTGCATCTTGAATTTTATTCTCTTCAGAAAATTACATCCAACAAAGAAAACGTATTCTTCTCCCATTGGAGATAAAAGTCTGATATTTCAAAAAAAATAATCATTTCTACATTTTATAAAAATACATCTAGGGGCCCGGGAGATAGCGTGGAGGTAAGGTGTTTGCCTTTCATGCAAAAGGTCATCGGTTCAAATCCCGGTGCCCCATATGGTCCCCCGTGCCTGCCAGGAGCAATTTCTGAGCACGGAGCCAGGAGTAACCCCTGAGCACTGCCGGTTTTGACCCAAAAACCAAAAAAATAAAAATAAAAATAAATAAATAAATAAATAAAAATACATCTAAAAGTTTGGAATCAATGTTTAGTGTAGGATATATATTTCATGAGTTACAGAATCAATTATCCTAGAATGACAATAATGTATAACATAAAAGAATAGATCTTAAGAAATTTTAGAGATTTTTATCTTTGAATAATTTATTGGGATCTTATTCGTAGTGACTGGACTCTAGTAATTAATGCTCAGCAAATGTTAACTCCTGAGACTTCGAAGTCTTGATCATGGTTGGTGAAGGTGCATTACTCTTGTACATCAAAAATGAATGCTTATACTATTGAAATAATGAGAAAAACAAAAATTTAAGCAAATAAATTGATTGAATTGGCCTAATGTAGTTTTTTTGATCTGTCACTCCATTTTCTGTATTATTTTTATTTCTATAAAAATAGTCTTTATTTCCTTCAACAATGTAGTTTACTTTGGTTACCAATCTGACATTTCAATTGCAATTGCTTGATCCTCGAAATACAGGTCAGTTGACATGCCCACTGCACCCTCTGGTGGTTGTTCTTCAACCACCTTAATTGATTAAAACTGGCGCCTCCACATTAGCAACTGTTTCAAAGAATGTGACTGAGTTTGAAATAAAAGAACCAGAATCCAATTTGGTTGGAAGACTTCCAATAAAAGCTTTAGGATGTCCACAAGCATTGCAGAAAATATAGTATCCCTTTACAAGTATAACTATATGCAATTATTTTCACCACAATTATTATTGTTGACTTTAAAATAGTTCCTCGTGCCAACAAAAATTGGGACACTGAAGATCTGAGACAAAGTAGTTTCTGTTCATGTTTTTCTGTAGTGAATTAGAAAAATTGAGGTTAGTTTTAGCAGTTATTCTGTATCACTATATTCATCCTGCATCTGAATTGCTATATATATATTTCCAGATATATTCAATGTGTTTATTTTTTATATATTATATATTTGTCTTTTCATGAAGAGCATTAAAATCACCACAAGTTTGTCTATAACTTATAGTTTCTTTTTCACCTTACTCATGGTTGGATACATTTTTTTTAATTCTGCACATTTGGAATCCTGTGAAACAAAACTGTTTTATTTATAGACACCTATTTTCTGTTGTGATATCCTATTATATTTATCATTTGAAAAAAAATGAATGCACTGTGATATATAAAGTTGTTCATAGTTAAGTTTTAGGCATAAATGTTCCAACACCAGTCCCATCATCAGTGTTATATCTTTCCCAATGTCCCAGGCTCCTTCTCACCTGCACTCTCCTGACCCACTGCCTATCTTGCTTCCTTAATAGGCACATTGTTAAGTGTGGTAACATAATTTGGATCTCCTGCTTGTGGACTTGTTGGTTCTGTGGTTTATGTATATGGAGATACACAACTCTACATTGATAAGGTGTGAGAAGCCCCTGACTATTGTCCCCATTACCTCCTGTTTATCTCTTCTTATTTGCATCCCCTTCTCAATTCTGTACTTTAGCAACTGGAATAACATAAATATATTCCCATGACTTGAAATGTTCTCCTATTATATAGTTTTAGTTCCATATTTTTACCTGTAATTTAGTGACATGATGTTTCAACATTATATTGATTTGTGTAGATGCAGAAAACTTGATCACATCCTCTTGTTCATTCTTCACATTCGTTAAAATGAGCTGATTTCTGTGTCTCCTTTGTTACTACTTTGCAGTAATTATTTTTGTTTGTTCTGAGTCTTTTAGTGGGCTGCTTAGGGTCTTCTGCATACAGTG
>PVKC010005383.1:0-33338 GCA_004027635.1 Crocidura indochinensis | reverse complement strand
ATTAGTTTTTTAAATAGAAATCTTCTTCAAAGGGCCAGGCGGTGGCGCTGGAGGTAAGGTGCCTGCCTTGCCTGCGCTAGCCTAGGATGGACCACGGTTCGATCCCCTGGTTCCCCATATGGTCCCCCAAGCCAGGAGTGACTTCTGAGTGCATAGCCAGGAATAACCCCTGAGCATCACTGGGTGTGGCCCAAAAAACCAAAAAAAAAATCTTCTTCAATTTCTATGATTTAGTGCCTTATGAAGATTTGGTTAAGGAAGTTACTAAATTGCGGACATTAAAAATATTGCATTCATGAAGGATGTAGGGTTTTAAGAACAGCAGCCAGTGCCTCTGAGATATGGGTTCCAGCACCACTTCACTTACTAACCTCTATATCCTTGAACAATTTATTTTCTTTCCTGAGCTCCAGTTTTTCCTGTAAAAGAAGATTAAGTGAGATGCTACCCAGGGAAACTTTTCAATTCTAACATGGTTTATATTAGTTTCTTTTAAAATGCTGCATGTGTCAAATTGTCTTTTTGGCAGAGACTATAGCAATTATTGTTCTTCTTTCTGCTTTCAGGTGTTGTGTCTTTCCCTCTTAGATTAATAAACATTTTACCACCTTCATTCAAAATCCTATATCCCTTTTTTCAGTTACAGAGTATTTATTATTGGTGGCCCATGTACTTAATTTTATCAGTAGTCTTTTGATGGACTATTATTTGAATGGTGGATGACTCAGTACTTGAAGCCCTTTTTCCCTTTTTTCCTATCTGTGTTATACCAAACAAGTTTGCATTATCTGATATTAGTATGGCCACTCCAGCTTTTTTATGGGTGTTGTTTGCTTGGATAATTTTCCTCCAGCCTTTTATTTTGAGTCTATGTTTGTTCTGACTATTCAGGTGCATTTCTTGTAGACAGCAAAAAGTTGGATTGAGTTTTTTGATCCATTTAGCCACCCTGTGTCTCTTAACTGGTGCATTTAGTCCATTGGCATTGAGAGAAAGAATTGTCCTGGGATTTGATGCCATCTTTATATCGAAATTTGGTGTGTCTTTTGGTTAGTCTTGTCTTAAATTAGGTCTTTCAGTTTTTCTCTTAAGGGTGGGTTTGAGTCTGTAAAGTCTCTGAGCTGTTTTTTGTCTGTGAAACCATGTATTCTTCCGTCAAACTGGAAAGTGAGTTTTGCTGGGTACAGTATTCTAGGTGAAGCATTCATTTCATTCAGTCTTGTCACAATATGCCACCACTGCTTTCTGGCCTTGAGTGTTTCAGGTGACAGGTCTGCTGTAAATCTCAAGGATGCTCCCTTGAATGTAATTTCCTTTTTTGATCTTGCTGTTTGCAGAATTATGTCTCTATCTGTGGGATTCATCATTGTACTAGGATGTGTCTTGGGATATTTTTTCTAGGGTTTCTTTTGGTTGGTACTCTTCGGGCATGCAAGATTTGATCACATATATTCTTTAGTTATGGAAGTTTCTCTTTAATGATGTTCTTGACCATTGATTCTTCCTGGAAATTTTCTTCCTGTGTTTCTGGGACTCCAATGATTCTTAAGTTGTTTCTGTTGATCTTATCATAGACTTCTATTTTCATCTGTTCCCATTCTTTGACTATTTTTTTTTTGGGTCACACCTGGCAGTGCTCAGGGGTTACTCCTGGCTCCATGCTCAGAAATTGCTCCTGGCCGGCACGGGGGACCATATGGGGCTCCGGGATTCGAACCGATGACCTTTTGCATGAAAGGCCTTACCTCCATGCTATCTCCCGGGCCCCCATTCTTTGACTATTTTTTCCATTGTCTGTTCATTTGTTTTAAGTTTTTTTTCCAATCTCTCCCACTGTATGGAATTATTATTTATCTCATCTTCCACAGCACCAATTCTATTCTCAGCTTCTTCTACCCTGGTGTTGAGATCATCCATTTTACCATTCAATTCATTTACTGAGTTTTTCAGGTCTGTTATTTGACATGTTATTTCAGTTTGGAGTTTTGTGATTTCTGTCATCATATTTTCTTGGTTCTTATTAGTGTTCTGTCAACTCGGTCCATGGTTTCTTTGAGTTCTTTCAGCATCTTCCATATTGCTTTTCTAAAGCCCTTATCTGAGAGATTGATTAGTTCGTTGGTCATTATCTGGTCATCAGAATTGTCATCTTTGTTCTCTATGTCTGATGCTGGCCTGCGTTGTTTCCCCATTGTCACACTAGTATTGTTTGTTTTTCTACATGTTGAGGTGGTATTCATTGGGTAAGTGATGTGCGCAGCCACATTCCTCTGGTTCTGCCCTTTCTGGGTGTGTTGATTTGCCTACAAGGGAGTGGAGTCCTCCGTGGATGAGGCCTCTCAAAGGATCAAATCTTGGACCTAGACACACAGCAGAGAAGACTGTCCAGAGAGAAACACTGGACTTCAGTGATCCAGCACAGTCCTTAGTGTGATTTTTTTCTCTTCTTGTGGCGATGATGTTCTTTCCTTAGAAAGAGCGTTTGGCCGCGTAGCGAAGCGAAGCCAAAGTGCTTTTCTGCAGCCTCTTTTCAGCCCACTCCCACGAGGTCCGGACGACAGGAGAGGACAAATAAACACAAAGAAAAGACAGGACTCACAAATCTTCACAGTCATCCCCACTAGGCAGGCGTTGATTCGCAGAAATTCCCAGCCTGAGGTCACAAACAGGGGACCTTGCTTTTGCAAAGTACTCGCTTCTTGCTGGCTTTCACTTTGATGAGGTGTTCCAGGGTGATCCCGCCCTAGAACAGAGCGAGGTTTTTTTTGGAGCCGATTTGGCCCACTTCCACGAGGTCTGGATGACATAAGAACAAATAAATACAAAGAAAGGACAGGACTCACAGTTCTTCACAGTCAGCCCCACTAGTCAGGCGTGGATTCACAGAAATTCCCAGCCTGACGTCGCCTATCTGTGTTTGGAATGTTTCAGTTCTTCACCTCCCTACTACATTTGTGGACTTTATAACTCCAGTAAATGTTGATGTGAATGTAAAAAGATATTTGCTTTTGAATAATTGCCTCTCTAGATAAGTCTTTGAATTTCTTGATTTTAGGAAATAACCACATCTGTTACCTGATTTCCTGTATATTTTGGGACAGTCTAATGATTTTTATCCATCCCCTAGTCTAGGCCCATAATTCTCAACTTTTTACAACACCTGGTTGAAAGCTAGTGTTCTAGACAATGAATCCTTATTTCCTATCAACTGGAAGACAACATGCTTGAAGTTGATGTGTATGGGTGTTTAAAGCTGGGATTTCTTTTTTTTTAGCATTATGTTTAAGTACTGATAACCATTACTGATGATTATTCATAGTGCTTTATCCTTAGATCACTATATAATTGGTTGCAAATGAAGAGTTTGTAAAATTAATTATTTATTTTTGTGGGAATGAGGCAAAAACTTATGTACTATGGTCCAAGTAATAGAAACCATAAGCAAGAGGACCATAAACATTAAAACACTGAAAGATAAATGGAAATAAAAGGGTAGTGAGGCATGAGAAAGCAAAGGGAAAGGGGGAATATACATGGAAAGAGAGAGTTATATATGGAAAGTTTGAGAAATACGGTAGATGAGTAAAGCACCACAGGAAGGCTAAAGCTATGATTATAAATTAATTTCAATATATCATTTTATTTTATATTCTAGAAAACTATGAATATGTTCCTAACACAGTATCCTACAAATGGTCAGACCATGGTGTGATATTTCAAATTTTTTGGCAGGTGATCAATTTCAGATCCAAAGAGTGAAAAGTCAGTCTTTCTTTACTTTTCCAAATATTTAGCATTTCCTTAGTTGGGAAAAATTCATACTTTTGTTTCAGTTTAGTTCCTGAGTAGCCTATTTTATCTAACAAGAATGAGCATAAATAGGTAGATATCCACATAATTTAATTTTTAAGTTTTATATTTTCTTACGTCTGTTCATTTTTTAAATCGTTCTCTTTTCTTCTGTTCCTAAGTCTACAAATATTCTCAGAATACTAAGAATAACAACAGCAACTACAAAAACCACACTTCCACCTTCCCCTTATTATCTTCTTTTAGTGGGAGTTAGTGCTTGGTTTGGAGGCCACATAATGGAGTGCTCCAAGGTTTCCTCCTGACTCTGTACTCAGGTTTCATGCATGATGGGTTTGGAGACCAAATGGGGTGTCTGATATCAAACCCACATGAATTCAAATGCCCTCTCCATCATACTATTATTCCAGCCCCTTATACTATACTATTACTATTTCCTTACTTCTCAATAGTCCTTTAATGACGAATTTCACCAAAACATTATACTTCCTTTTTTACTTCCCCATCTCCTATGTTATTATAAAGCTTTCATTTCCCCTACCACACTCTTGATTTTACTTTTATTAAAGTCAACTTATCTTTAAATCTACTGTTGTAATCTACTGAGACAAATCTACTGTCATATTTATAGTCTTATTTTCCTGGTCTCTTGACTACATTTGATACCACTAATCACTCTATATAATTTCTTATTTTTCTGTGGAAATAATTAGTTTTATTAGTGTTGAGCAGGAATTTTTGTGACTATAGCTGTTCTTACTGCGGTAACCATATGTTACTTTATACTCAAACATAATATGAATTTTCTACCATTAGTTCTCTGAACCAGACCTGTCTCTTGATAAATATCCTGATTCATGGCCAAGATTCTGCCAATATTAATGCCAGTTAAACTACCACCTCTGTCTTCTCCTTCCTTGTCTGATAACAGTACAAATCTTTGTATATGCTAATTTTCTCTAACTGTGAGCCCAAACACCTATCAACATACTGTGTATATGGGACAATTATTTAAGAACTAGGGTAGCATTTTAGTGACCAGAGATCTGAAAGCTTATTATAACAATTATTTCTAGAAACCTTATAAAACCTTTTATTATAACTATGTACATGCTATTAAATATAGATGCTATTAAGCAACCCCTATTTATCCAAAAAGGGAAGCAAAAGTCTCCTACTTAGACATTACTTTAGTATTCATAATTTAACACTCATACAGTAGTTTGTGCTTAATATATGTTAGTCAATTACAAGATAAAATTTTTGTTGTAGGGGCCCGGGAGATAGCATGGAGGTAAGGCGTCTGCCTTTCATGCAAAAGGTCATCAGTTCGAATCCCGGTGCCCCATATGGTCCCCCGTGCCTGCCAGGAGCAATTTCTGAGCATGAAGCCAGGAGTAACCCCTGAACACTGCCGGGTGTGACCCAAAAACAACAACAACAACAAAAAAATTTTGTTGTAAAAAGCTTTGTATTTTGTGTTTGTATTTTTGACAAATGGCTGTGTTACATCACTAATAATCAGGGAGATGCAAATCAAAACAATAATGAGATACCATCTCACACCACAGAGATTAGCACACATCACAAAGATCAAAAACAATAAGTGCTGGTTGGGATGAGGGGAGAAAGAAACTCTACTGGTTTCTACTGGTTACTAGTCCTGCCTTTATGGAAAACAATATGAAGATTCCTCAAAAAACTGCAAGTTGAACTCCCATATATCCAGTTATACCACTCCTAGGGATATACCACTCCTATATCCTAGGGATATACACAAAAAACACAAAAAATGCAATAAAATTAAGCCTTCCTCGCACCTATATTCATCGCAGCACTATTTGCAATAGCCAGACTCTAGAAACAACAGATATACCCTTCAACAGATGAATGGCTAGAGAAACTGTGGTACATGTACACAATGGAATATTATACAGCCTTTGGGAGAAATAAAATTTTTCTATACATGGATGGACATGGAAACTATTATGCTGAGTGAAATAAGTCAGAGGGAAGGAAAGAGACAAGAAATAGTCTCACTTATCTATGTGTTTTAAGAAAAATAAAAGACATTATTGTGATAATGCTTAGAGACAAGGGATAGAAGGACTGACTTACGATATGAAGCTCACCACAAAGAGTGCTGAGTGCAGTTAGAGAAATAACTATAATAATAACTACATGACAATGTTAATGAGTGAGAGAAGTAGAATGCCTGTCTCAAATACAGGTGGATGGGCGGGGGTAGGTAGAGGGATGAGGTGCATTGGTGGTGGGAATGTTGCATTGATGAAGGGGGGTATTCTTTTGGTGACTGAAATCTAACTACAGACATGCTTGTTATCACGATGTTTAAATAGATTTATATATGTATATATAAACAAAAACCAATTGTGCTAGCATGTTAAGCAGAATTATCTTCAGATATTAGGAACTTTTCAATGCCAGAATATTGAATACTTTGAAGGCTTTGGTATAGAGTCAATAAATAGTTTTTCTTTCAATAATAGTAATAGTAATAACATAATACTAGTAACAACATCACCAATTTATTTACTAACATCAGTGCTTTTTATCCCACTTTCTTTTGTTTTATAATAATTGGTGCATTTCTTTCTCTTTTTCTTTAATGCAACATATAAACTTTATTTATTAAAGGAAGGAAGGAAGGAAGGAGGGAGGGAGGAAGGGAGAGAGGGAAAGAAAGGAAGGAAGGAAGGAAGAATGAAAGAAAGAAAGAAGAAAGAAAGAAAGAAAGAAAGAAAGAAAGAAAGAAAGAAAGAAAGAAAGAAAGAAAGAAAGAAAGAAAGAAAGGAAGAAAGAAAGAAAGAAAGAAAGAAAAGAAAGAAAGAAGGAAAGAAAGAAAAAAGAAAGGAGGAAGAAAGAAAGGAGAAAGAAAGAAAGTAAAGAAGTATCAGGGGCCAGGGCAATAGCATAGTGGTAGGGAATTTGCCTTGCACACAGACGACTCAGAGTTTGATCCCTGGCATTCTATATGGTCCCCTGAGCCTGCCAGGAGCCGTTTCTGAGCACAGATCCAGGAGTAACTCCTGAACACTGCCAGGTGTGGCCCCAAACCAAAAAAAATGATAAAAAGAAATAATAACCAAGGGACTGATTATTGCATAAACAGTTTTGTTTATGCAAGTATCAACTTTTTGTTGCTATATGTGTTTAAACTAGTAAGAATGGACACTTTAAATCACCTAGATAATAAGACGTAATATAATATAATGATCAGTAGTAGTAATAAATATGTTCTTCCTTCTGATTTTTTGTTACTGCTATTTTGGGGTCACAGCTACGTCTATATGTGATGCTGGGAATCAAAGCAATTGAATGTACACATGCAAATTAAACACATTACCAGCTGCAATACTCTCTAGCATCTTCCACCATGTTTTTGTTTATGTGTTTATTTGTTTGTTTTGACCAACTCTTGGCAGCGGTCTGGAATAGGTCCTAGTGAGATGGGAAACCATATGGAGTGTCATAAACCAAACCTGAGTCAGCTGCACACAAGCCAACTCCCCTAGTATCTGTTGTACTAGTGCTCTGGCTTCTTGTCCATTTTTTATTAGATGGATAGCATTTTTATATATGCCATATTCATCCATCATCTTCTCTTAATTCTTTGCTACATTGTTAAACATAGATAAGTTGTAGTGTAAACACTTACCAGTTTTTAACCTCAAAAATATTTCTGGTTTACGTTTTCTGATGTAATGGGTATTTGGTTTTTTTGTTGGTTTGCTTTTTGGATTTTTGGTCACACCTGGCAGTGCTCAGGGGTTACTCCTGGCTCAGGACTCAGAAATCACTCCTAGCAGGCTCGAGGGACCATATGGGATTCCAGGATTAGAATCACCATTCATCCTGGGTCGGTTTCGTGCAAGGCAAATGGCCTATTGTTGTGCTATCTCTTTGATCCCTTAATGGTTATTTGTTATGTAAAACAGTTTTGTTTATGCAAGTATCAACTTTTTGCTGCTATATATGTTTAAACTAGTAAGAATGGACACTTTAAATCACCTAGACAATAAGACATAATATAACTAAATGGACCCTCACATATATATTACTTAGTTTTAGCAATCACCAATTAGAGCCAGTTTTGTTTCATCTTTAGTCATATTTATTTTTACTTTCTCAAACACCGGATTATTTGAAGCAAAAGTTGGCACTTTAACTAGCAAGTTATCAATTGTCTCCTCCATCATATGGAATAATCATATCTATTTTCAGTGACATAATGGTAAATGTTTGAGACTATCATTGTGGAAAATCAAAACAAACTCTGATATGTAGTGTTTGCATGTTTCTGTGGTGTAAATATTTATGCTCTGACCTATTTCAAGTTAGTTGACTAATTGGGAAGGGTTTGGAAAAGTCAAGTATAATCATTTAGCCAGGATAATCTAAAACTACTGGCTGTTGTGCAGAATTATTAGGGGAAAAGAAGGTGGAGGTTGTATAATACATATCATTAAATGGTAACTTCTTAAAGTTGTGGCTTTATTTTTAGTTTAATAGGACTTCCTTCTCATTTGAGAGCCTTTTGTTCTTCCTCATGTTCTATTTTTCTTTATCTAAACATCTTTCTCAGTTCTTTTCAAGGATGCAGAAAGCAGTGTGGTCCCATCCATTGATTTATTTCATAAAATAATTGACTTGCTACACATTATAATTAAAATAAAACCATAAATACCTTGATTCCTTAGGGAGTATAGTAGATAAGTGTTAATATATTTGGTCTCACAGATTTCATAATATGATGATTATTAAGTGTTTTGAGAGTTGAGTATAAAGTTTTTTAGAGTTTTTTTAGTCTTGTCATCATTAATTACTTTGTGTTATTGATAGTGACAGCTGGGGAATATTAAAAAATTCCATTTATAGTTATGATATAATGAGCAACATATGCCCAACTTAGTTTATCATGGTGTGGCTTACATGTTTAAAGTCAATAAAACAAGTAATTGCAGTAATGCCTTTAGAGGATGCGACTTAATGGTTTACTTACATTGCTTTGACATTTTGTTCATGGGAATTTGAGGAATGTTAATTGCTATCATTGTGTACATTTAAAGCAAAATTAAAGTGGTCTTAGTTTCTTACATTGGATATCTTCTCTTCCTTGTTTAATCTTTTCTCTGTGAGCTAAAGCCAAATCAGATAAATACTGAACCTCCTGCCACGATGTTCCATGTTCCATTTATTCTTATTTTGGAAACTTGCTAAAGATTTAACCCAACGACAATGTATAGTATAGGGTTCCAAATTTTTGCTTTTTTGGGAATTGGAGAGGGATTGACACCAACTGTGGTCAGAACTTACTCTTGGTTCTGTTCTTAGGGATTTGATTACTCTTGGTAGTGTTCAGGATGTCATATGTAGTGTTGGGGATGAAATCAGGATCTGTTGCATCCAAGGCAAGTGCCTGAAAACTTGTCTCACCTCCTAGAGTTCCATGTTTTTTGAAAAAAAAATTTGCACACCATGAAATCATCTAATATGAAGAAATTTAATTAAATATTGAAAATTCAGTTAATATTATCTTTACATTATATTTCATTCAATATTGACTATATGAAATCTCTAAAGATACTGAATGCACAGAGCATTATCATGGTGAAACTAGGGTAACCTATCTTTGAGTAAAGATTGTGTGAGAGCTACACACACGCAAAAAATGTACAAAAAGTTTTTTTTCCCCATTAAAGCTAATCTTACTTTTTCTATTATCTACTAGTTGACTAGTTTTTCATTTGACCATTTTGGGGTGGGGAGTGGAGTTTGGTATTGTCCATACTTGAAAGTACTCAGAGATTACTTCTGACTCTCTGCTCAGAGTTCATTCCTGGCAATGCTTTGGGGACCATATGTGATGTTGAGATTGAATCAGTTTTGGCTGTGATCAGTTTTAAAACATTTAAAACCTCTAGGAGTGGAAGAGATTAAAGATGGTTGCCTTGCATGCAGCTGACCCTAGTTTGATCCCCAACACTGCATATGGTAACCCCAAGCACTGACAAGAGTGAGTCTTAAACACAGTTAGAAATGTCCTTGGGGTGCCCAGGGGATAGCATGGAGTTAAAGCGTTTGCCTTTCATGCAAAAGGTCAACGGTTCAAATCCCGGTGCCCATATGGTCCCCCATGCCTGCCAGGAGCAATTTCTGAGCATGGAGCCAGGAGTAACCCCTGAGCACTGCTGGGTGTGACCCAAAAACCAAAAAAAAAATGTCCTTGGAACACTGCCAGGTGTGACTGCAAATTACTCAAAAGAAGAAAATACAGAACTGAAGTTTCCATCTCAGTTTTCCATTTATTTTATCCTTGTGCCAAGCCTGTACATGGATATTCATGTATAGAATAGAATACAGTGAACCTCATAGATTTAATATTATTTTTGAAGGTTAAGGTGGATATTAGTAAGGTCAGTTAATAAATAAAACTTGTATCACATCATCAAAATTTATTGTGGTAAGAAATAAAGGCTGTTGAAATATCATAGTTATATGTATTATGTCTATATTTTTTGTATTAAAGCAGTAGATGCTCTATTCTAGGTGATGATATAGGATATATATGTGTGTACATATATATATTAAATGCCAGGGTTGGTGCAGAAAAAAGAGTATTTTTGAATAAGCTAAGTATAATAAAGAGCTCAGGGGTCACTCCTGGTGGTGCTTGGGTGACTATGTGGTGCTAATACTTGAACACAGGCCTCCTGCATGCAAAGCATTTGCTCTAGGTCACCTCTCTTGACTGAATGCTATATATATTATAAGCAATATTTAGGAGTTTTAAATGTGTACTTAAGAACAAAAACAAAAAATACAGAACACAAAAACAAAACAAAATCCAAAATAAACATTTCCTGAAAATATCTGATTTCTGATTTTCACTTCTGTAACACATCAAAGGTCATTAAAATATGTGCTTTGATTACTCAGACTTTTGGCATATTTACTAGGAATACAGCTCTAGTGCATAAGGCTAATAGACAGTATATCAAATTATAGTAGATAACATTTACTGATTTCCCACTATGTACCATGTATTGTTCTAAGAATTTTGTTTTATTAACTGATTAAATCCTCCCAACAGATAAAAACTATGAATTATTATAATTCAATTATAAATGTTGGGAATTGAGTTTAAATTGGTCAAGGTCATAGAGTCATTAAGTGACATAGTTAATATTTGAACCTAGTCTGCCTTGTCCCTTGTTATCGTTAGCCATTATTACGTTGAGTCCCATAGAGAGTATTGAAAACATAGACATGCTGACTATATTTAAAATTTCATAGTTGACATCTGGAAGCTTAAAAGGCAATTTGTAGATATCCAGAGACTTTAAAAAAAGTTATCATTTAAAATATTACAAACCTTTACCTGGGATAGAAATATTAGATAGCTAGAGATAAATGTAAAAATTTAACCACAAACCTCTGCAAATATGTAAAAGATGTGACTTTCCCCTTCCTCCTTCCCTAGTGACTTGTTTTCCTGGAGTGGAATAACTGATTAGCATATTTTATTTCTGTTGTTAATGCCAAGCCTGTTTGCCACGACTAGATTTGCCTGATTGGTGGCGTTTAGTACAGTGCTTGCCTGTTCTCTGTGGAGTGCTTAGACGTCAGCTGTAAATCATCTGTTCAGCCTCCCTGCCTGTGAGTTTCATACCTCCCACCTGGTGCGCTGGGCACAGACATCCATGCACTCGCCATATGCGGTAGAATCATGTTCAGCCTCTGGGGGCAACACTACAAATTAGAAGGTGAATTTGCAGCTCTACGGACAGGCCCTTACGCGTGCAAATCCTGTTCCCTGTAATTGGAAGTATGTTCTTAAATCCCTGTTCAGTCAGGTGGGACTATATTACACTCCTATACATTGGTTAGGAAGGAGAAAAAAAGACAGTCTGCTTAAATGAGGCCAAATTAGTGCCCTCCACAAAGCAGACAGACTAAATGAGTTTTAATGCAGTTACACTCTTCGATGGAATTGCAATCACCATTTTAATAGAGAGCCCCTTCTGTCTCCCAACATTCTTCTCCCTCCTTTTGTTGCTGTTGTTGTGTTGACTGGGGGAAATACCACCGGGCTGTTGTGCTTGCACACTCACTACCTGGGCTCACACACTTGGCTGCAGTATGCCAGAAATTACAATGTGTTGTGTCTCAAGAGATAATAGACAGCAACACTACCAGAGTCACATTCTGCATGGGATCAAATTTGCGAGGCTTCCGCACTCTCACTGAGTCAAATCCTCAGATCCAGGAACTTTATTTCTTGAACAAATAGTTTATAAGGCATGGTCTTTCTTAACCTTGTTAGAACAAAATCTGATGACATATCTTATTTCTTGGGACATCTTTATAAGGAACTAGAACTATATTATTATAATGTAACCCTACACACTGCCTGGTTTTTATCAGAGAATATTCTGGGTCAATGGTGGTGGTGTGGAATAACTCAACTAATTGTACTTGTTTTTTACAAGCCCCCTCCTTAAGAATATTTCCCCCCTTTAAGATCAACATCAGATATTGATTTGTTTATTAATCCTGTCTCAATTAGGTGAAGATAAAAGCAGAGATATTAAATATCTCTTTGGGTTCACATATTTTTAGAATATTTAAAATAATTTTATTTCCATTGCAAACATCTGTTCTCGAGTCTTCCATTTCTTCCAGCAAAAATCTGGCATCCTCAAACTAGATTGGAATTTCTTAGAAGACTTACCAGCATCATATTTTGATGATTTCAGATTTCTCTGTGCCTCATTTCATATATTTCCCTTCATTTTCTTGAGAACATAGCAATGAATTTAAATCAAAACCTTTTCTTTTCTTATCTTGATTATTATTGTATTTAATTCCTTCTTACTGACCACAGAAGAATGTTGTTTACTCAGCTCATAAAGTCATAGGGAGGTGATTTGTTATCCTAAATCTCCCAATTCTTACCTGATCTAATGAAGTCTATAATGAAATGTGACAAAGTTTAAAAACATTTGTACTTCTGCAATAGTAAAATGTTTGCTCATGTACGTATGCTATTTTATATTTTTTGTATTTCTGTTTTAGAAATTTTATATATAAGCTCCTACATCTCTATTTTTTTTACAAACTTTATATCAAGGTAAAAAATTTAACATGTTCTTTCAGCTATATCTATTTTAAAAATGTTTGGGTGATTACATTTTCAGTAAAAAAAAAAAAAACCATAGATCGAGGCAGCAGGGGAGAGAGTAGGAGAGACAGGGAAGAAATTGGGGACATTGGTAGCAGGAAATGTGCACTGATGAAAGGTGTATGATTGAAACTCAATATGAACAACTTTATAACCTTGGGAGAAAACTGTATTATGAACAATCTTGTAAACTATGATGTTTAAATAAAGTAATTTTAAAAAATCTTTAAAAACTTTAAATAAACTAAATACAAATCTACAATGAAAATTGAGCTCAAGGAATAGAAATGAATATAAACTTTACCAGTAAAATATATGTAAATCTGTTTAAACATTCACATTAAAGGTAATATATTACATGTAAAATGTAAAATTAACTATAAAGTAGGACTAGAACGATTCATATTTATACTTGGAATTTGAATTAAAAAGTTATATCAGTGAGGGCTGGAAGGACCAGTCCATGATACGAAGCTTACCACGAAGAGTGGTCAGTGCAGCTAGAAAAATAAATGCATTAACAACTATCATGGCAATGGTAGTGAGTGAGAGAAATAGAATGCCTGTCACGAATACAGGCAGGGGAAGGGGGGGGAATTGAAATAGGGGGTACTGGTGGTGGGAAAGTTTCACTGGTGAAGGGGGGCTGTTCTTTTCTATAACTGAAACCTAACTACAAACATGTTTGTAATTATGATGCTAAATAGTTATTTATTTTATTTAAATAATAAAAAGAAAGAAATCTCAAAATGTTCACAGATTTAGATAGTTAATTATAAATAAAGAAAAGAAAACTATTGGAGGGAAGATTTAAATTTTTGTTAAAAAATAACATGGTTGGGGCCAGAGAGATGGCATGGAGGTAAGACATTTGCCTTTCATGCAGAAGGTTGGTGGTTCGAATCCTGGCATCCCATATGGTCCTTTGAGCCTGCCAGGAGTGATTTCTGAACATAGAGTCAGGAGTAGACCCTTAGCACTGTCGGGTGTGACCCCAAAACCAAAAAACAAACCAAAACAAAACAAAAACATGGTATCTAGAATATCTGTTACTATAGGGAGCAAGACCTGAGCAATATGCATATATAATAAGCCCTGAGCATATTGTTTTTAAAATGATACTGGGAGTTATCTGAACACATATACTCAAAAGATCAACCAAAAAATGTTCTTAGCAAAGCATCTTATTTTGCTTTTCTGTTGTTTGTTATTATTGCTGTATTTCATCTATTTTAATTTTCTTAGTTTATGGAAAGTATTTTGGAAGGGAAAACATTTCTATGGTCATGTTTGTAAACAAGGAATAACAAGATGAGTGAAGCAATCATTTTTCTTAATGTTTTAAATTAATTTGTTTTATGGTGGATCCTAGTGAAATTTGTATTAAAATAGTAACTTCAAAATTGAAAACAATTTTTTTGTGATTTAAAAATGTTTGGGTTTAGGAGTAGGTTTGGATCACACCTATCTCAGGGGCTACCGATGTCTCTGTGTTTAGGAATAACCCCTGGAGTACTCAAGGGGCTCCAGGTACTCTAGTGCCAGGGATTGAACTAGAGTTGGCCATATGCAAAGTTCTTATGTTATCTTGCTGGTCAAAAGCATTGTATCTTTGTTTTTGTTTTTTTTTTGGGGGGGGGCACGCCCACCGGTGCTCAGGGGTTACTCCTGATTCTGTGCTCAGAAATGACTTCTAGCAGGCATAGAGGATCATATGGGATGCCAGGATTCGAAATACTATCAGACCTGAATCAGCAATGTGCAAGGCAAATGGCCCACCGCTGTGCTGTTGCTCTGGCCCCAACAATGTATCCTTGATCTTATATTATTTTGGGATTAAGTGAACTATTGTTGCTGGTTTTTGTGATATCTAAGCTGATTACCATAGTTGTAATATTTAATATACATTTAAATTTATATATAAGATGCAGTTTAATGTTTTCAATTTAGTAATTAATTATAAATGAAAATTTAGACTGTAGTTAATGAATAAAAGAATTTTATCCTTATCCCCAAAGTTGAATTATGTTGTTGTGGATATGCATAGAAATTTAGAATTCCAAAGAATAAGTTTTAGCAATGCTATAATAACTAATATTTTAGTAAACACTAACTTTAATTATAATTAATATTACATACTGGAATCATTCTAAATATTGTCTATGCATTTATTACTTATTATCTAATGGAGGGAGCACTGTTATTGTCTGTGTTTTTTCAGGTGAAAAACATTTGAACAATTTATCATGAACATAGCCTGTCTTAGACAGAATTTAAATGTGACTTCAACAGTTTGCTTCTGGAGTACGATCCTGTCTACTAGCAAACAACCTAAACTCATTACAGTTTTTCTTTGATGTAAAATAAATGAATTATTGTTATTTTTAACAGTGGAATTATCATGAAGAAGAAAAAGAAAGCAGCCTTAGGAGTCTGTTTATTCATTTATGAAACATGTATTGATTGATACTATGAAGAATCGATATGGTCAATGCTACACAGATTAAGAAACTTATAATCTAATAAAGGAAATAAAACTAATTGAACTGTGAGGTATATTAAATGAGGTTTATTAAAAGGATATCTCACTTAGGAAAATATGATATTTCTGTATTAACAAACTAACCTATAAGTTGCAGGCTAATATACAATCCAAAATGATTCAGATTCCTCAGTCTTATAGGAGTCGGATCTTTCAGTGTATTTATTCTGTGACCAGGAGTTCAGCAATCTAAGATGTTTTCATTGTATGGCTAAATCCTCAGTCTGATTTCTGTTTTTGGCAAAGCAAAGAAAATAAAAGAAACTTAAGAACTAACGTTTTATTCTGAACTTAAGCTAGGAAATAGTACTCTGATTTTCTGCTCATATTCCAGGTCTTAAGTTTATTTGCACGGCCTCTTGAACAGCAGTGACTGGAAAATATTGGGGAGCAGATGGTGAGCAATAAATGCTTGGGTTAACAATAAATGCTTTGACCGAAAGATACTTGAAATCAATGAAAGGAGAAAGGATTTGGACAAGAGTAAAAGTCTTGCAGAAACTTGTGCTGTAAAGTGGAATAACAAGTCATAATATTCTCACAGAAGCTAGTAAAAGCAATGGAAAAGCAAAGCAGAGGATCTGGTCACCACCACATAGCTATCCAGGGAGTTTCTTCAGTACCATGGAGAGCTCTTGCATTTAAACTGAGGTGATGACATATGAAGTCAGTTGTTTTGCTTTAGTTTACCAGCACTTCATCCCATAAACAATTATCATGTTCCTTGGATTTTCCGGATAACAATATATAGCAGTCCAATGCTTAGATTCCTTTTTTTCATCATGACTACCTCCTTTTCAGAAAAAAAAGTCTCTCAGTATTCTTCAGGAAATCGTTCTTACGTGAACAAAGTTCATGCACTTCACCACAGGTAGACATTAGAGTACAACCACTCTTTCTGTCAGTACACTGTTCTTCTAGGTCTCACCCACTTTGGGAATTACTAGTCAATAAAGAATTAATTAAGTGTAACAAGCAGATACAATAGCAACGTTTCTAAATTTTATGAACAGTGATCAGGACAAGGTTGTAGTGGAAAGTTTTGTGGAAATGATTTTTTGGGGGGGGCACTCCTGGTGGCATTCAGAGGTTACTTCTGGCTCTGTGCTCAGAAATAGCTCCTGGAAGGCTCGGAGGATCATATGGGATACCGGGTGTCGAACCTCGGTCAGCAGCGTGCAAGGCAAATACCTTACCACTGTGTTATCTCTCTGGCCATCTGGAAATCATTTATAATCTCTGATATGTATTAAGTGATGAGTAATATTTTGATCAGATCAAATTAAGAAAGTGTACTTTATTCTAGGGGTTAGCACGTTTTTGTTATAGTTGTAATTAGCCTAAACATTTGGGATTTTATGTAAAAATAATATATCTCTATTGAATTTATTTTTGTTTTACTCTTTATGATATAAAACTTGGTACCCTTACATTCTGAGGGATAAACATATGTAGATTAGATTGTTGTATGTGCTATGACCTCAGGAAATACATTTCTTTTTTTTCTTTTTTATTAGTATCTTTTGTTTTTGTTTTTTGTTTGTTTGTTTTTGTTTTTCGGTCACACCCAGTGATACTCAGGGTTTATTCCTGGCTATGCGCTCAGAAATCTCTCCTGGGGCCTGGGAGATAGCATGGAGGTAAGGCGTTTGCCTTTCATGCAAAAGGTCATTGGTTCGAATCCCGGTGCCCCATATGGTCCCCCGTGCCTGCCAGGAGCAATTTCTGAGCATGGAACCAGGAGTAACCTCTGAGCACTGCCGGGTGTGACCCAAAAACCAAAAAAAAAAAAAAAAAAGAAATCTCTCCTGGCTTGGGGAACCATATGGGATGCCTGGGGATCAAACCGCGGTCTGTCCTAGGCTAGTGCATACAAGGCAGACAGACACCTTACAGCTTGCGCTATCACTTCAGTCCCAGGAAATAATTTTTTTTGACTTTACAAAAGTAAAGAATGAAATCTGTAAAACTTTTGTTTGTTTGTTGTTTGTTTTGGGTGGTACTCAGGAGTTACTCCTGGTTCTGTGCTCAGAAATTGCTCCTGCAGGCACCGGGGACCATATGGAATGCCGGGATTTGAACCACAGTCTGTCCTGGATTGACTGCATGCGAGGCAAATGCCCTACTGCTGTGCTATGTCTCCGACCCTGTAAGACTTTTGAACTTGGTGGTTGCACAAAAATTGACAGAGGTACAGATTAGAATCTTTTGCCATGATTATCTGACTCCCGTTTGAAGCAGAGAAAACAATAACAAAACCAGAAAAGTGCATAATCCACTCTTTAAATTTTGGTTTTGATGAGATAGAAAGTCTAAGTGTAATGATAAATGAGAACTAGATAAAGGGCAGAACGTCATGCTGAGAAACTAAATTTTTACTTGTATTGCTATGGATTTTCTCTGAAGCATATAAGCCACTGCAATAATGAAGTCAAATTCACATTTTGGAAATATACCTGTGTTGAGAATAAATGTGAAGAGACAAGACTGTTCTCAAAGGGTTCAATTAAAGAGTGGTTATTAGTGGTTAAAAAGAGAATGAAAAAATGAAATAAAACTGTAGTGAAAATATAGGCAAGAATATACATGATTGAAAAAACTTGGAGGGATCACTGAGGATTTGATAATTGCCTCAAGTCTAATTAGTGTTACTTTTTAATAGATAGTAAATAGGCTCACTTACTGATGCTCCTTTTTTATCAGGAGCTCTTATTATTGAAAGATCTTGCTATTTACTTCGTTTGTACATTATTTTTAGCAAAAGGAAAAGCATAGTCATGTCTCCTCAACTGGTATGACCTTGGGAAATCTATTAGGCTATTCAGGAGGCATATTGTTTTTCTCCTGTTCATAAAAATGCATTGTTTGCTACAAGTAATACTTTTTCTGTGGCATTCAAAGTAAAGGTTCACCACTCTGGGGATGTAGCTCAGTAGTAGAGCACCTGCCTTGCATGTCGAGGCCTTTAATTTGAGGCTCCTTGCATTTTTCAATAAAATAAAGAAAATAAAAGGCAAAAAGATAACAAAAATGGCATAAGCAAGTTGATGTATAATAATTAGTAATTTAAAATTATGGCCTTCTATCATTTATCTTAGCTAATTTAGGATCAAGAAATTTAAAACTTCATCGATTTTGAACTTGTGTTCTATAGTAACATATCATAACATTTATGTTGCTCATTATTTTAATTTAGCTTTCTACTATGTGAGTTAAACTGTGCCCAAATAGAAATTATTACATTTTTAAAAAGTTAAGACATATAACTTAGTTTTTATCTAACATACTATGAGACTTTGTTATAAAAAAAAAGAATACTATATAACATTATAAAACCTGGTAAAATCCAAATGTGATCAATTTAGTAATGGAATATTATTAAGTTTTGGGGAATAGATTGGTGACATTTCTTTTTTTTTTCAGTACAAACATGACTGATGTTGAGGACTTCAGAGAGGTGGCTATTGTTTTTATGATGGAATCACCATTTATTCCTTGCTATGTGTTATTCAGATTAATTTTTCTACCTTCTAGAGGAGTAGACTAATATCTCTTAAAAGTTCTTAAATTAAATCAGTTGATTTCTGGGATGGATTTTTTATCTGAGAATTTTAATAGATATACCTAGAATTTTTTTTGTGTGTGTGTTTTTTGGGTCACACCCGGCAGTGCTCAGGGGTTACTCCTGGCTCCATGCTCAGAAATTGCTCTTGACACGCACAGGCTAGAATTTTAATTAGATCATGCTACATATTACATAAAATAAATGGAATAGAAGTTATTAGAGAAAATACCTTAGACTTATTAGAAGAAAAAAATCAAAAACTCTCATGTGGACTAAATAGGCAACAGTATCAGTTTTCAGACTGGCGTGCCAGTTTGCTCTATCATAGTATAGAGGGGGAAAAGGGTTGTGATACTATTTGTAAAAGTCATGGGAGGTGGACAATTATGGGCATACTCCCATGCAGCTGAAAGCTAGCAATCTCAGAAAGGAGTAAACAACCCATGTTTCCACCATGCTAAAGCCATCTGCTGCACCTATCAGCCATAATCGCTGCTTCACCAGTGGCCCAGCTTCACCACACATGTCTACAGACACCAATATGACCAAAACACTAGGTATGTTTATATTTGGACTGACATCAACAGGGCTTTTGGGGAGCGATTGTGGGTAAAACATCCCTCCACTGCCTTCTCATATTTACAGAAACCTTGGCAGCCGAAACACAGTCACCCACAAACACAGTCACCGTGTCTTCGTTCAGCCAGCCCAATAGACTCACTCTGTTCTCAAAAGAGATGTAAACCAAACTGAAAAACTCTGTGTTCACTGGCCTCAGAGCTGAAAGCTGGAACTCTTGGGAGGAGAGGGCAGACCAACTCCCTGCCCAACTAAACCCGCACCTCTACACCCATCATTTACAATCACCATTTACAATCACCAGTGGTCCTGCCAAAACAAAAAACCTCTACAGCTCTCTGCAGAGACACCAATCTGACCAAAACTATATGTATGCCAATATTTGGATTGATATTATCAGCATTTTTTTGGAGTCCATGTGGAAACCCTCCCTGTTGCCTTCTTGTACTTTTGAAAATCCTGAAAGCTGAAAACACATCCCACAGAGCTACAGTATCAGCATTAGTTCTGGAATTCTTGGGCCACATGGCCACATTTTCAGTCACATGATAATTCCATCTTTTTAATACTCTCATTCTCTTAGGAACACAACATTTTAAAAATAATATCCTTCTATTCTTTGTAGAGGTATAATATTTAACATTAAGAATATTGATTTAATATTATTTAATATTGATAATATTTAGATAGTAATATCCTTATTTTTAAGGATATATATACTGATATTAGCTAAGGTTATTATGAACCTTGTATTTACTTTGCCTTGGGTATATATATATATATATTTTTTTTTTTTTTGGTTTTTGGGTCACACCCGGCAGTGCTCAGGGGTTACTCCTGGCTCCATGCTCAGAAATTGCTCCTGGCAGGCACGAGGGACCATATGGGGCACCGGGATTTGAACCGATGACCTTTTGCATGAAAGGCAAATGCCTTACCTCCATGCTATCTCCCGGGCCCCTGCCTTGGGTATATTTTGAGTGATTTAGTTAACTTACATAGTTGAAGGATACTTTTTATATGAGTATAGTTAAAACTGGACTGTGACATATTTTTTAATCCTGTAAATAATATATCATTTAAGGAATATTCTAGTTAAAGTACATGCAATTTAGAATTTAACACATGGTAGTTTTATTTAGTTCTTCACACAGTTATAGTAAGTATATATTATCTATCTGTCAGCTACTTATTACGTTAACATTGAGTTTATGTAACTTTGATTGAGACGACAACCACAAAAGTTACAGGACAAGATTTCAAGAAACTAGTATCTTTTGAATACCAGTCATGTGGACAGTTTAATCTCTTTAAGTTTCAAATTCTTCAGTTATAAAATGGGTAGAATAATATTTAACTTTTTACTGAGTTATTTTTTTAAGTATAGCTCTGCCAACATCTCAAATACTCAGAAAATATTCATCGTTACTCTATACAGGATATTCTCTTTTCTTCTCTTTAATATTGAAATAGAAGCCTGAGTCAGCTTACTGATAGTAATTCTGATATGGAATTCAATTTTCTAGGTAGATCAACTGAGAAGTATTTGAAACTTAGAATAGAAAAAAAGAGGAACTTAAGGTCTTGATTAAGGATGATGTGTGCAGTAACTGATACATGAATATTATAAGACATTGTAATCATACTACTTAAACAAAATAAAAATGATTTAAAAGAAATATTGTACATGGTGTTTAGGACCTGTAGTTACTGCAACAAGGCAATAATTTTGGGGGTGGCAATAGTTTTAATTTTTATTATTTTAATTATTTATTATATTAAGGACACAATAATTGTAAGTGCATAATGTAGTATAAACTTTTCCACACACATTGTAGAATGCAAAATTGATTAATCTATATGAAATAAACCTAAGTCCTTTAAACAGTTTCTGTCAGTTCAATGGAATTAAAACAAATAACCTTTTTAAAACTAACAAAGGTCTTGAAAAGACATTTAAGGAATTAATATTATGGCCTATAGTTATGTGAAAAGATGCTAAACATATCATGCTAGCATATCATGCTTATTAGGTTATCCATTATCAAAAAAGATGGCAGGTGTTGGCAATATATGAAGAATTTGAAACTTTTATGCATTATTGTTGGAAGTATAAAATAGTGCAAACACCATGAAAAAAAGATAAAGTCTTCTCAAAAAATTAAGCTAGAAGTTACATATGCTTCATTAATGCCACATGTGTATTCTTCAAGAAATTCCTGAATTCTCACATTTATTGGAGAATTATTTATAATAGTTAAAATATATAATCTGTAGGTCTGTAATATATATAATATATGTAATCTGTAATGAGTTGATAAAAGAATTATGGCACAGATATACAGTGGAACAGTATTCAGACTTAACAAGGAAACAAAGCCTTCCACATGTGGCAGCCTGGGGGTCATTTTGCCAAGTAAAGTCACATGATAAGATATGATTACATATAATACATGATTTTATTTATGTATAATATCAAATAGTCTAAATCATGCAATCAGAAACTAGAATGTTTTTTTCTAGGTATTAGGAAGAGGTAATAAAAGTTGCTATTAAATGGGCAAGTTGCAATTGTATAAGAGGTTTACATTTATTTTGTGGGGGGGGGGGCATTCAGTAGTTCTCAGAGCTTACTCTTGGCTTTATGTTCAGGGATTACACCTTGTGGTACTCAGGTTATCACATGGGATGCTAGGATCAAATCCAGATGAGCTACATGCAGAGAAAGTGCCCTACCCTGCCCTATTGCTCCATCTCCCACTGAAGTTTCAATTTTTTTTTTTTTTGGTTTTTGGGCCACACCCGGTGACGCTCAGGGGTTACTCCTGGCTATTTGCTCAGAAGTCGCTCCTGGCAGGCACAGGGGACCATATGGGAACCGGGGAATCGAACCGCGGTCTGATCTAAGTTGGCGCAGGCACCTTACCTCCAGCGCCACAGCCCGGCCCCTGAAGTTTCAATTTTTAAAGAGAACCTCAATAAATCTCTTTTTAGCCTAATACATTCATTTGATTTTTTTATACCTAAGGCTTTTTTCTTTTAATTTTTTACCATTTTTATTGAGTTACTGTGATTTATAATACTTTAATTCTATAATTGCATGCATACAGTGTTCCAACATCACAACCACCATCAGTGTCAACTTTCCTCCACAATGTCTCATTGTTCCTCCTCCTAAACACTGCAACTCCCCCTCTCTGTTCTGTAGTTTTGGGCTCAGTTGCTTTTGGCCGTTTTATTCCCTTTCTATTATTATGTCTTTTACGTGTGCATGTATGAAATAATCTCTGAAAGTTCATCCTGTAAATCTTTTGTTTGTTTGTTTGTTTCTTTTTTGTTTTGTGGCCACACCTGGTGATACTCATATACTCCTGGCTATGCTCTCAGAAACTGCTCCTGGTTCATGGGACTATATGGGACTCTGGGGGATTGAACTGCGCTCTGTCCTAGGTCAGCCACATACAAGGCAAACACCCTACCGCTGTGCAACCGCTCCGGCCCCTTGTCTGTAAATCTAACACACATAAGTCAGAAGAGTACCATCATGCATCTGTGGTAAGGAAAGAAAAAATGTAGTGGTAGAGGTGATGACAGAAACCAGTAGATTATAAGGCTTCAAATATGCAAAATATTGCAGACTTTGCGCAGTTTGGGGGAAAAATTCTTACTAATGGGTTGAACTCATTTGCCATAGAGACCTAATTTAATTGATAGATTTGTTCTTGGGAAAACATTTAAGACCTAAAGATATGTCACTCACATCTTTATTTATTTCATTGATGTACCTAATCAGAATACCAAATATATCCAGTAACTAGTAAGAAATAAAGTATTTATACAGAGAAGAAAAGGTTAGAGGGAGGAGAAAGGTAACTGTGAGCTTATGTCTAGAGGAGTGGCCTTCTTACTCCCTTTTAAATAATTTGCACTTCATCCTTATGCATGGATAGAATTTTACAGAACTCAGAACTAAGTAACTGGCATTTAAACATACGTATATGAAAACCCATGAGTACTGGAAGATAGAAGATAGGCCCATGTTCAAGAACCAATCATAAGCTCCTTATACTTGGCTATTTCTATTTACACAGTTTTGGTTTCTTATTCTCTAAAATGTGAATAATAGTAGCTAACACAGGGATTAATTTAGTGTGTGCTTGCTACTCATTAAATCTTCATGATCTCACTCTTGCTATCATTTCCATTTTCTTGAGAGGAAACTGAGGAACAGGGTAGTTGAATAACTTGCACGTGATTTCACAAATTCTTGGCAGTGGAGCAAGGATCTAAACCCAGGTAGATTATTTACACTATATGTTTGCAACATTTTCCCTTTACTGATTCTTCAAAAGTAGCAAGATTATAATGTGGGTGAAATATTTGCTACAGAGAAGATGTTGTAGATGATTGTACCAGGAGAGAAAGAGAGCAATAGCAAAAATTCCCATATTTGCAACTTCAGTGAGAAAATAATCAGGTTGATTATTTAAGCAATGGTGATAAAAGAGTAAGCTCTTTTTAGATAAATGGCATGAAGTGTGCAAATAGAATGATTCCTTGTGCATTTTCTAACTGATTCCCAGAGATAGAGTTCCAAATAATTTTAAAATGATTGTTGTTCTTTTGAACTTCTAGATTATTTAATTTGAAACCAAATACTTTCAAATCAAATTTACTACAAGATATAAAATTTACCCACTATACATATATATTTTTCCTACTGTATAGGTCATACTTAGTAATAACCTTCAGAAATTTTATTGGAAGTAAGGGGATACATATTTATGGAATAAATACTTTTATCTTAGAAGTGGGAACCATAGTCAATTCTAGTTAGAGTTTTGAAGACCCAACATATGAACATTAAGAGCATAGAAAATTATTCTTGAGGGAAATAGAGTTCATACAAGGTTTAGTCTCAAACTTAAAATAACTGAAGACTTGTCAAGAAAAATGATGTCCCAGAAGGCAGAGAAATGTGTATCACTGTCTTAAAAGGAATCATGGAGACAATTTTAGAACAATTAAAGACATTGTGAGTTTAATATTGTAGATTATAATGTGCATAAAGGAAATATGTATCAGTTTCTATCCCATAATCATAACTTTGATTGAGAAGTAAAGTGGTAGGTGTTTTTTAAAATTATAGTTTAGGTAATGGTGTTGCAATAAGTGATCAACTTATGGTATTAATGTACAAAACTACTACAGAGTACCCATCCTATGGGTATGTCTCATACTATGTCACTTCCTGTTCAATATATTTTCCTAGTTAATTGTCAGTTATGAATTTAAGTGCAGATATTTTAAGATTTTGAGGAAACTTAATAATGTTTTCCACTCCTTTGGGGCCAATTTATATTCTCACCAACCACATCTTCACCATCATTGGTTGTTTTTTTCTTTTTACTGATGACCTTTCTGTCAAATATGAGGTGATGATTATATATGATTTAATTTGCATTTCCTTGATGACTAGTGACTGTATATGATATAAATTGTCACATTTGATATCATATGATATTTAATAGCATATTTGGAAGAATTCCTATTTATTTCTTCAGTTCCTCCATTTTGTTTTGTTTTGGGGCCATACTCAGAATGTAGGACTGTTCCTACATTGCATAAGAGTGACCCATGGGGGCTCTCTCTTGGGGAGCTATTTGTAGTACAGTGGGTTGAACTCAGTTGTCTGCCTATAAGGCAGTGACTTACCTGTAGTGTTATTTCTCCAATCCGTTCTGCCTATTTTAAATAAGATTTTTTTTGTTATTAGGTTGTCTGACATCTCTATGTATTTTAACTTTTAAACCCACATCAGATTGGGGATTTATAAAAATATCTTTATCACCATCTTTTCATCTCGTCTACTATTTTTTGTTGTTTTATAAAAACTTTTAGAGTTTGAGGCACTCTCATTTATTGACCTTTGCTTTTGTTGTTTATACTTTTGATGTCATATTAAAAATTGTGTCAAGACCAATTTAGATGACTTTCCTCCTTATATTTTATTCTAAGAGTTTTATGGTATTATATCTTTGGATCATTTATTTTTTCAGAAGGTAAGAGGTATGAGTACACTTCCATTTCTCCAGTTTTTCTGTTACTATTTGTTATGGGGCACACTTTGAGTTGGATACTCTTGATATAATACTTTTTGACTAATGTTTCTTGACTATCAAATATTTTTTATTTAGAAAATATATCTAGATTCAGCCCCGGGGGAAGGGAGGAGGATACGGGAGATAGGACGAACACAGAGGTATAGGGAGGACAAAGCGGTGATGGGAACCTCCCTGATTTTATGTAAATATGTACCTATAATATTATTGTCAACAATATGTAAGCCACTATGATCAAAATAAAAATTATATTAAAAAAAGAAAATATAGCTAGATTATTAAGTATTCTTTAGATGTGTACACAGTATCAAAAGGATATACATTTATACATAAACATTACAAATTTATGAAATTATGGCAATTATGAATCTTATAGAACTTTAGAGTTTGAAGAATATATTCTTATTTCTTTGTCAAAGTTAGATCTGTATATCCATAACTCTTGAAGTACCTAATTTCTCTCATAGCCTAGTACCTTTGGTAAAGTATAACTTCTTTGTGGAAGAAATACTACATGAGAAAATATTTTAGTGTGTGAAAGCTTACAAACAAATTAAAAATATTTATTGTGACTCTGCTGTACATATGTAATGTATTTCCCAGAGATAAGCAATATGATTAAACTATTTTATTATAGATTCTATTTTCTCTTTTCTTAGTCATAATCAAAGTTCTATATGTATACTATTATTCACATACAGCAAGGAAATTAGTGTCAAATTTCAATTAATTTTCAAATTTTTCATCCCAAAATAGTTTTTCAAACCATATATGTTAATCTGGTAATAGGTCTCTTATATATGCCCTTCATAACACAAGAGCTACTAAAAAAGATAATAGTGTCAGATGCACTGAATTGAGTTTCATAGAACCCTGAAATGTTCTGGATTCTGACTGCTCTCATTTTTCCAATTTTCACTTTATATGCACACTTTTATGCATTATGTCTCCCTTTGTGAAGCATCTCCTCTTTTTATTTATGTACCTTGAAATCATTCTCAGGCTTTTCTGCACAAGACAGCCAAGAAGACACCATAGAAAAAAATCTCCAGGGCCTAAACCCAACAGTCAAGAAGACACCATCAAACATAATCTCCAGGGCCCAAATTAACATCCAAGAGGACGCCATCGAGTATACGTAATCTCCAGATCCCAGAAAGCTGGCTTCACCCAATAAGGTGGATGCTGATCTCTGCTGTGTGTTTTAGGGCACAAGAGAGCAATTATCAAGGACTATTGCCTTGCTCCCTGTCTGCTTTTCTGCACAAGACAGCCAAGAAGACGCCATTGAACATAATCTCCAGGGCCCAAACCCAGCTTTGCTCTACGGCTGTGCACATCTTCTAACCCATGAACCCCACCACAGCATATAGTAAAAACAACTATACAAGCGTGGCAATGAGGAAATAATGCAGGACAACATCATACATAGAGAATGAAGATGATCTGAAAAGTACCAACCACCTATATAAGGAGTTTAGAGTAGAATTATGGAGGATGCTCAAAGAACTCAAAGCAAGCATAGATTGAGCCGAACAGACCACAATGATAGAACTCAGAAAATTCCAAACTGAAATAGCAGGCCTGAAAAATTTGTTAGTTGAAATGAAAATCCTCTCCAATGGACTAACTGCAGCTGAGATGGGGTCAGTGAGTCGGAGGATGGAATGCAGAACAACTCCATACAGCAAAAGAGATTGTAAAAGAACCTTAAAACAAATGAGCAGATAATGAAAAAACTACTCAAAAAATGTGAGCAGATGAAAGTAGAAGTCTTCGATAAACTCAACAGAAACAACATAGAAATCATTGGAGTCCCAGAGACCCAGGAAGAGAATAATAATAATAAGAGTTGGAGGAAGTGTAAGAAGAGGAATAGAAGTAAGAAGAAGACGAAGAAGAAGAGGAGGAAGGGGGAGAAAAAGAAAAAAGGAAGAAGAGGAATGAGAAAATGAAGAGGAAGAGGGGGAAGAGGAAGACAAAAGGAGGAAGAAGAGGAGGAGGAAAAAGAAAAAGAAGAGGAAGAAGGAAAGGAGAAAAGAGGAAGGAGGAAAAGAAGAAAAAGGAGATAAAAAAGAGGAAGAAGGAAGAAGAGGAAGAAAAAATGAAGAGGAGGAAGAAGAGGAGAAAGACAAAGGAGAGATAGAAGAGGAGGAAAAGAAAGAATAAGAGAAAGAAAAAAAGAGAAAAAGGAAGACAAAAAAGAAGAAAAAAAAGAAAATGAACTGAAGATCTATTTTTAATTTCTTTTCTTATATTAGTGTCTGTTTAAGCACCATGATTGTAAGCATGTTTGTAGTTGGGTTCAGTAAAAATAAATTAAAAAAATTAAAAACATAAAAAATAAAGTCATTCTCAGAGAGCTATGAAGCCAAAAGGGATCTTACCAATTATCCCCAGCACTTTACGGCATTTGTAAACATATACAAATTAGACTTAAGAGATGACACTGAGCACTATTGAACAGCTGGATGTTGCAAAGCTGAGGATAAAGTCCTTTTTGCTTTATAAACCCATAGTATTAATGGCATATTATTTCCACATTTCAATTAAATTAAAAATAAATATATCTTAAATCTTAACTCTTTCCTCAAAACTCAGTTCCAGTTGCCTCCTTCTATAGAAGCACTTCTGACTTTGTGACAAAGGCCATGGTTTGAATCTAGACTACATTCTTGACTGCTTTATGATCAGAAGCAAGATCTTTTGTTTCCATTATCTTAGTATCGTCATAGGCAAAATGGGAAGATCAACAGCTCCTACGTCAAGGGTTGTTAAGAGCCTTAATATTCATGAAGAAGATATTAATAGTAGTTAGGTCACAGTAAATGTTCAGTTAATTAATAGTTGTCATTATAATTGTTTATATTAATTACCATTTCTCTCCTGTTTTGTATATTTCATAAAGGCCATCCAGTTAGTAACTCATTTCCAGTTTAGAATAATTTAGAATATTAGTTTATTTCAATTTTCTCCTCTCTGCTTAATTCATTTCAAAGTAGGAACTATGTTTCTTCCTCCATAGGGCATTATATAATGTTTCGTGCAAAAGAGAAATTCTAGCAGTACTGTCTTTTTTTCTCACTTATATTGAAATAGATTTCTAGTACTTACCACTCCGGAAAATTTTAGATACTCTCAAAATTCCAGTTAAAATGTAATAGGAGAATAATATGCTATAATACCATGGGTTTATAAAGCAAACCACTACATATTCTTAGTGAGTTTTAGGCAACACATTAAAGATCTTCATAACAGTACTGTGGGATGTATTTAGGAGCAGTGGGTAAAAGGATAGGATATTTTCATTACTACTAAGGGCCGTTATGTGAGAAATCCCTGGATGCATTCAAGTGTGTATTTGTACCTTAATTATAAGGCATTTATTACTCCAATTCCCAATTTTTGATTTATCTTTAAGGCATGTTATTAGTCACATATTCGAATTGTTTCAGGGGTCCTCAAACTTTTTAAACAGGGGCCCAGTTCACCGTCCCTCAGACCATTGGAGGGCCAGACTATAGTAAAAACAAAAATTACGAACAAATTCCTATGCACACTGCATACATCTTATTTTGATGTGAAGAAACAAAATGGGAACAAATACAATAAGTGGCCCGTGGGTCGTAGTTTGAGGACCATTGTTAGTGAACTTAAAAAGCTCCAATACTTTAGGATATTCCCTAAATCAGTATTTCTGGAAACCAATATACAATCTCATCAAGTGATGCTGCTCCAAGTTGGAGACAGAAAGTTCCATGCTGCTGTGAAATGAAATCATATTGTTCTGTGGCAGATTTACTCAGGTAAGATATGAGGCAGGTAGGACAATATATACATGGTCTCACTTTATGAAGGGGACTTTTGATGACTGAGGAGTCATGAATATGAATCCTAGTACCAAAGCTGTGAAACCTTGAAACTTTAATTTGCTTGATTCATTTCACTCTTACAAAATTCTTTCTGGAACTTTTATTCCCTCTTTGGCTAGGATGATGCCGAAAAAAAATGTATCCTTTCCACCCACTGAATTTCTGTTTTATGTTCCGCTAGAGGGGAGTAACAATTCCTGAATCACAGCTATTGAATCTTCAGCTCTGTGATTTCCATGGGAGTCTTTAATCCTCCTAAACCGATTTCTCTGGTTTGATGAATTTTTTTCTCAAGATAAACCTTTATAAAAACCTGAGTGAGAAAAAGAGCTTCATCAAGATATATCAAATGGACACTTGCTTTTCAGTTTTCCAAAATTAAGCTGTTTCTGACAATATGGAAATGTATAGGGTTCATTCAAGGATATAAAACTTTCAGTATTAAAGTCAGAAAATTCCCAGATCTTCCTTATCTCTAAAATAAGCCAAATTATACTATAAGCCAAATGTTGCACAAACCCTTTCTGATAACCTCATAATGTGATGTCTTTTCTGTTTGCGGTGCTAACTGATCTTCCTTATTGCAGTGGCTTCTGATACAATCAGTTTTTTTCCAGCTGCCAATGTAATAGTGCTGGTGATTTTGGTGATAGACAAAGACTAATTAATGATATGAAACAAATTATATGGCTACATATTTGATATTAGTTCTTTGAAATGATTTCTTTCTAGCAAGTGAAAAATGAACAGTGTATAGAGAGCCATTTAGCCTGAGAATCCAAATATAAGACTAATGAACAGAAAGCTTTTTATGCCATAATAAACACTTCCTTTGCTTGTTTTATTAACAACTTCTATTTTTCACTGTTTCCTCAGGGATCATGTCTGACCACCAGTTTGGGAACCAGTTTATGTGCAGTGTGGTGGCCTCTCATGTGAGTCACCTGCCCACAACCAACCTCAGCTTTGTCTGGATTGCCCCACCTGCAGGAACAGGCTGTGTGAATTTCATGTAAGTACTGGAAATGTCTCACTGAAGCAGAAGCTTACATCTCTCGAAGAGTTGCACATCGGTATTCACATCTATTATTTAGCAGAATTTGATTATTAGTTTTATCTACTGATTTCAATGTCAAAAAGAGGTCACAATTGTTCAAAAGAAGTTAAATGTTTTATTTCAGGCTTATTATACACGTTCTTATCTTTGAGTTTAGCTGACAATAAAAATAAGCCATGAGGTATATTGAAGGAACTGAGGTATGTGGGGAAAAAAAAAGGCAAATAAATGTTCAGATAATAAAATGAGGAGCCGGAGCGGTGGTGCATGGCATAAGGCATCTGCCTTGCGCGCACTAGCCTACGACTGACTGCAGTTCAATCCCCTGGCATCCCATATGGTCCCCCAAGCAGGAGTGATTTCTGAGTGCATAGCCAGGAGTGATCCCTGAGCATCACCGGGTATAGCCCCAAAACAAAAAACAAAGAAAAAAAGAAAAGAAAAGAAATGCAAGCACAAAAAATACTATAATTCTGTGCATATTGGGGAAGAAGACAGCAAATTTAATTTTGAGTTTTTTGGCCTTTAGGTACTATTTGGGCAACGTAATCACTTAGATGGTTGATGAATCCAGAAGGAGCGGACTCTAAAAAGGCTCTCTCAAGTCGTTTCTTAAAAAGAACCAGTGGAATGTAGTGGGCTGATGTCTGGTAACATCCTTAGATGCACACTGCATTATGGGCTAAAGGTTGTGCCTGTAACACTTCTCAGAATGGATGATATTTCTACCACTGCCCTCAAATCAACACTCCTCAACATTCTTATTCTGTCCCCCACACCCCCACACTATATTCTAATTTTCAAATTTCTAACACATGATGTACTATTCTTATTTAATTATGCATATTGTCTGCTGAAATGCAAGTTTCTTGGAGACAGGATTTTTCTGTTTTGTTCACTAATTGACTCCAACTGTTGAGAACAGTTCCTGGCAACAGAAAACATTTATTGAATGAAATAGTAGGCCAATGGAATAAGTCAAAGTTCAGATTAGCAATACAAGGGGCAAAATTGAACTGGGAGGCATTGTGAATGATTTTCTGTTGTAACTTATTACAGGACTTACTACTTATTAACTGGGATCTTCATAAGCCACTGAGCCATCTTCAAGACCTTTTCTCGCTAGGGATGCTTATTGCTATAACTGTCAGGATCTCCTTCATATTTGCAGTGGTATGGGGATTGGAACTCATAGTTACTGAGCCAATAACATTCCTTAAAACATGTATATTTTAATAAAGTTTTTCTAAAAATATTATTTGAGGGGCTGGAGAAATAATACAGTGGATAGGGTGCTTTCCTGGCGTGCAACCAAGCTGGATTTAATCCCTTGCACCCTATATGATCCCCTGAACCTGCCAAGATGAAACCTGAAATCAGACCCAGGAATAAGCCTTACTTACATACTGCTGATGTGGTTCCAAAATCGCATACAAATGTATCTATTTGGGTTTATATAAAAGTACATAACATAATTTATACAAATATATATGTTGGTGTATATTATACATACACATATATGTATATATAGCATGTATACCCTCAACGCGCTATCTGATGCCAGCCAGTCTGGACAACTCAGCTGTAGGCCCAGACAGTGGCAGAAACAACCAGGGTTATGTCTGGCAGTGCTCACTAGGTCAGTGTGATTCCAGGTTTCAGAGAAGGCAGTAGAATGTGCCTCTGACCACTGTGTTGTGTTGCACTGAGCAATCCCCAAAACTCTTTCCCTCTGGAAAATGCTGTAACTATTTTAAGTATTAGCCCACAAACAAAGCTGTCTTTGTAGCTAGTCAGAAAAAGCACAATTTGGTCACAAGTTATTTTTACGAACTACAAAAAAATCTAACAATCTCTGTTATATTTCCTATAAAAATGTTGATGATGTAGATGTTAAACTTTCACTTTATATATAAATAAATCTGTTTTAACCGTGACTGTAGTGAGTGAATATTAGAGTAGCTGCTTCCTTTGTAGGATGTTTTTGTGGATCTTTTACTCTAGTTAGTGTAGCTGTTCAGGAATAGTGTAGATTGTTTGTGGACCATTGAAACAAGTACTCTAAAATACAGTTACTTGTTTTAAGTTCTTTTTAGAGGCCAAAGAAATAGTGCAAGCTAGTTAAGAATCTTGCCTTGAACACAACTCTCTCCCAGTGTCTTGAGCTTCACTAGGCATCATCATCATTAATCTCAAAGAGGCTTCATGTAGGAGGAAATCAATGTGTGAGTTAAAAGTAAAATCTATCATCATTAGATTTAGGTTTAACTGCTGGGACATAGATGCTAGTATAACATTAGGAAAAAATGGAATATAAAATAGTATTTTTGTGCCTAAATTAGTGATGATTTAATCGTAAGTGAACCACCTTAAACTAGACCAGTAGAACATAGAACGACACGTAGGCAAAACACTCCATGACATTGAGACTAAAGGCATATTCAAGGAGGATAATGCACTCTCCAAGCAGGTAAAAGCAGATATTAACAGATGGGAATATATTAAGCTGAGAAGCTTCTGCACCTCAAAGGAAATAGCGCCCAGGATACAAGAGCCACCCACTGAGTGGGAGAAACTATTCACCCA
>PVKC010005382.1:0-33326 GCA_004027635.1 Crocidura indochinensis | reverse complement strand
AAGGAGGAGTATAATTAGTATTGGCTTCAAATAGGCTCCCTTATTAAAGTTATCCATAGACACTTACCAGATCCTGAGTCACCACATTTCAGACATACCTCTTCCCATGGAGGGCTTGAAGAACTGAAGACTGAAGCCCAAGGTTCATTTTTTTTTTTTTTAAGGAAAATCTCTTCTCAGCTTCTGGGTTGTTGGTCACAACTTTAGTTTATATGTTTCTTTCCCATTACAAGTCTAATAAAGTTTGAGAATGAAACTGTTATTTAAACCATAAAGTTCTTAGTTTAAGGGATAGAGAAAAGAATATTTTATCCAACACAGCAACGCCCCAACTTAATTTTCTAATCACATAGAAGAGAATTAGAATTAGAAACTTAGTTCATTTTAGTCATCGTGGAATAGAACCATGCCATGATAGGTCATATATTTTACATTATGTTGTCATAATTTCTACAAGACTCAGTCTTTAAGTAGCCTGCCTGAATCCTGTATGAACTTCTTTTTCTCTCTTTTTTTTATTTAGACCTCATTTAGACATCAGTATGGACCTTATTGTTATGAGTGTATCACGAATACAACATTACACTCTCCACCATAGTTTCTGCTTCCCTCCACCACTATGTATTGCCACCCAACTACAGAGGAGATCCCTACTGTGGTAAAGCCCAGCTCTATAAGTTATGTCATGTTTTATTATTCCTTTACTATGTTTTGATTTCACACATATGAAATAGGTCATTCTTTTTTAAAATTAAATCTATTTTTTGGGGGGCCACACCCAGTGACGCTCAGGGGTTACTCCTGGCTATGTGCTCAGAAGTCTCTCCTGGCAGGCACGGGGGACCATATGGGAACCAGGGGATCGAACCGTGGTCCGTCCTAGGCAAGGCAGCAGGCACCTTACCTCCTGCGCCACCTCCCGGCTCCCTATTTTTATTTTTTGAGGGAGGCCACAGCTGGTGATGCTCAGGGGTCCTGACTACCCCTAGCATATGGGATGCTGGGGATTGAATCAAATTCGTCTTTGGTCAGCTGCGTGCAAGGCAAATGCCTTACCTTTGTGTTATCACTCCAGCTGCTAAAATTAAATTTACTTTTTTATTTGGATTTTGGGCCACACCCGGTGAGACTCAGGGGTTACTCCTGGCTATGCACTCAGAAATCACTCCTGGCTAAGGGAACCATATGGGAAGCCCGGGATTTAACTGCAGATTAGCTGCATGCAAGGCAAAAGCCCTCCTGTTGTGCCACAGCTCCGGTCCCAAATTAAATCGATTTTAATAACAATTCTTTAATTGAATCACCATGAGATATACAGTTATAGAGTTGTACATAATTGAGTTTCAGTCATACAATATCCTACACCCATTCCTTCATAGTACACCTTTCCTGACAGCAATGTCCCAGTCTCCCTCCCACTTTTCCCCTTGCCCTCTTCCCTGCCTGACTGTGACAAACAGATCATTCTGTACCTGTCTCTCTCCTTCCTGCTAATTCCATTCAGAATGATACACTTCTGATACATGTCAGCAAATTGCATGGTTTTGTTTTTTTGATAGCCTAATAGTATTCTATTTTGTATATATATACATATATAATATATATATTTATTTTTGATATGTGTCATTCTCACTGGCATGAGATGATATCTCATTGTTGTTTTGATTTGAAGTTTCTTTACAAATGGTGCAGATCATTCTTTATGTATCTATTGGATATTTGTAGGTTTTCTTTGTGATAGTTTCAATTCATCTTTTATCTACATTTTGCTTGCTAATTTTGTATAAAAGTACTGCTTTCTAAAACAGAGTTCAAACTATTGGTTAGACTACACAACCTACTTGGGTTTTATACCTAGCTTTTGGTGCATTGCCAAAGAAAGGATAGTTGTGAAATCCTACCCTCATTCTATGATAAGAAAAACGTGCTCTTTGAGAGACTGAACTCAGTCTTCCCAGTATAACTGTGGTTGCCTTTTTGACCCAGCCTTCAGTTAAAATTTGTGACCAAGCAATTCTCCAAGCAATCAAATAAAGGAAAAATTCTTGCAGGGATTTATGTTCTTCAGTGTGGAGGTCATTAATTCTCTGTTAAAGAGAACTGAGCTTTCATTTTCAAATTAACATAGTATATATTTCCAGCATGGTTTAGAGAAGCAGTTAGAAGGGTACAAACCAAAATATATTGTTGTGACCTTCTCAATGCTGAAGTTTTCATCCCCAGTGTCTAGAAATATGCTCTGCCAGAAACAGGGTTCTCTTAAAGAACCAAATAGAAATGAGGTCATCATGTTGGGCTCTAATCCAAGATGATCCATGTTCTTATTAAAAAGGGAGGTATATTAAGCTATACATAGAGAAAAGTGAACGTGAAGAAAAGGAAGAGATCCTGAAAGATAATACAGAGGTGAAGGCCTTTTCCTTGAATAGAACTCAACCTGGTTTGATCTCTAATATATTACATATGATTTTGTGAACAATGCCAGGTAAGTATTACCCACCCTCACCCAGTACTTCCCACTAAAAAAAAAACAACAAAATAATGACACAGGGAGATGGTCTATAGGCCAAGGAATGCTTGAGACCATCAGTATCTGAAAGACTAAAGTCTCCCTCCATACACACATCCTCACTTTTCACCTTTGACTTCTTAACTCTAGAGCTCAAAGAAAATAAAGTTCTGTTATTTAGGCGATGCAATGTCTTTGACTTACTACAGCAGCCCTAGCAAACAAGTTCTCAATTCCTGCTCAGTCTTTCAGTTTGAAAATTGCAATAGAGACAATAATTACAAATAAAAAATATTTTATTTAAACCATTGTGAGTTACTAAGTTATTGATAGCCAGAATCTAGAAACAATCCAGGTGCCTGACAATAGATGAATGCCTAAAGAAATTGTGTTACATCTACACAATGGAATACTATTCATCTGTTAAGAAAAGGGAAGTCGGCTGGTGAGGTGACGCTAGAGGTAAGGTGTCTGCCTTGCAAGCGCTAGCCAAGGAAAAGACCATGGTTCGATCCCCTGGCATCCCATGTGGTCTCCCAAAGCCAGGGGCGATTTCTGAGTGCTTAGCCAGGAATAACCCCTGAGCATCAAATGGGTGTGACCCCAAAATAAAAAAAAAGAAAAATAAAAAAAAAAGAAAAAGGGAAGTCATGAAATTTGCCTATACATGGATGGACAGAGAGACAATCAAGTTGAGTGAACTGAGTCAGAGGTAGAGAAATAGATACAGAATAGTCTCATTCATCTGTGGGATGTAAGAAAAATAAAAGACAGTATGACAATAATACCCAGAGACAATAGAGATGTGGGCTGGAAGGACCAGTATGATATAAAGCTTACCACAAAAGAGGAGAGTACAGTTAGAGAAATAACTGCAGTAACAACTTCCATATCAATAATAATGTGAGAAAAATTGAACGCCTGTCCCAAAGGCAGGTAGGGGTGGAAATGGAGGGAAATGGGGAACATTAGTGACTGAAAAAGTTCACTGGTGATGAAGGACTGTGTACATTCAATGACTGAAGCTCAACTACAAACATTTTTGTAATCATAGTGCTTAAATTAAAAAATATTTTACTAAAAAAACCAAAAGTTATTCACAGTTGAGTTTTAGACATACAATGTTGCAGGATAAGGAAACTTTTAAGCCAGAGTCTTTTATCTCAGCAGCCTTCAAGGGGCACAGAGAACACTGTCAGGCTGCATTCTTCTGACCCTAGAGGGATATGCAACCCTCCCAAGGCAAGTTCTCCCAGAGGTAAATGCCCCTCAGGTCAACTATGCAAATGCTGATAGAATTTGATTATCCAGGTCCCTTTCTTTTAGTTGGATGACATTTCATTCTATTATAGTCTCTAGTTGCCCCTTTGCACTTCTTTAGAAAATTAAATGGCACACTACTGCCCTACAAAACACATGATATACTTTTGACCCAACTATATCTAATTTTCCCTGAGTATGATTAGTCAGCAAAGGTATTTTTTTTTTTTTTTTTACTTTTTGGTTGACTTAGGAAAGAACAATATACCATGTTCTCCTGCATGTTAATTTCTTCATGTCATTTTCCGGGAATGCCTTCACCACCACCAGTCCCCTAAATGAGAGAACTTCCCAGCTTATATGTCCCAGTTTCAGGAACTGGACAAGTAATCTGTTTCTTTGCTCCTTTTTTTTGGCTGTCCTGGAAGCAAGTCAAACTCATGCAATGAAAAGGATGGGTGAAAGAACAAAGAAAAAGGAGAGATGAAATAGGAGTTGAGAAAATTAAGTGAGGAGAAAATGAATTTAAGAAAAAGGAAAGAAATGTGAGAAAAAGAAAGGGGGGATTCAGAGGGCACCCCGAGTGCCTTTGGCATATTAGACAGCATTATCTATCTCAGACCACACTCACCCATTCTCTTTACCGTGAGATGAGACACCACCTAGGAGATTTTAGTTCTCAAAGAGCGATGCGCCCGATAGTGATACCACATTAAACACATCTCCTATTGATTCTTTCTAACCTTGCACAGCGAGCTGTGCACGTTAAGTACCTTTTACTCCTGCTTCGCCGTTGGGACCGCAGATGTTAACTGAAGGGCTGAATTTCCTCGGAGGTCAGCAGATAGGGAAGAGGGAGGGGACCTCGGCGGGGGCATCTTTTGGCCAAGGGATACCGTTTACCTTGGCTGCCCGCAGATGCAGCTCCAGGACACATACATTTCTGCAGAGGTCTACATGATTAAGCAACGAAGCCAATGCTGATACTTGGCCCCAGTTTGTTGTCAGACCTGAGAATATGGGTGACTGCATTCAAATCATAAATTGGTTTCAAATCAGAAGAAGCCAGTTTAAGAGAAGTCAATTCCTGGCTTTGTTAAGAATAAAGGTACTTCCTTGGCAAGTTTACTTTCGCTTTTATGGCTTTGTTTTTAAATTGGAAAAATGTAATCATGACAGCCATTCTCATTGATCTGTTGGCTTTGAATTAAACTGGTACATCTTTGTCATGCATGAACAATATGTTCTTCTGTCCTGAATGGATTTGTACAGGATCTGTTGGAGTTGGAAAGCTTTTTGCGGGAGTGGTATGGATTTGATGCATAAGTCATGTTCTCTCCTCTAGATACAATCCTTTATTTACTCTGCAAGACCTCAGGCTAGTGTTTTCAAGACTCTATTTTTTCTTTTTATCTAGGAAATGGGATGATGCTATTGAAAGTCAGAGTTAGCACTTATTCCCACGCTCATCAGATACAGTTTTGGTGGTTCCTGGCCTTGGTATCAGCCCATCCTCATATCCCTGCATTTAGCTTTCTTTCGGGCCTGGTAGGATATCAATGAGAGTGACATCTAGGACCCCAAAGAACTTGGAAACACCTCTCTCTCCCCAAGGTATGTATAGTACATTGTAGATCCTCAGTCAAAGGTGACTAGTATTGATATTCTTTCTGATTATTGCTATCATAATTTAGTTTTTATTTGCTAGTCTGGATGCTTTACCCAGATATGGGTAATAATGTGTGTCACCATCTGAGCCAGAATTCACATCTGAAGAGCCCTGGTATCCATTTGCTCAGATTTGGGGAGTGTTTGGAGAAAATTTATCAAATATCTTCCACTCATGCTAGCCGGTTCCTTTTGTTGCCTGTACCCCTCCCACTATCTTTAAGACTGGCAAGCAGTTAACTTCTGCAGAGGATGATTGTCAATCTGGGGCTTCAAAGGGCTTCAAGGTCTATCTGTCCGATATTACTCACAGACACAACTTGAGCATTGTGATTGTAAAGCCATTAGCATGAATGAATGAATAAATGAATTTTTTTTTGTGGAGAACATGTGACTTGTATTTGGAAGCAGAACTCTTAGAACATGGTTTATGAAAAGCTCTTTAAAGCAAATAGGGGTGCCAAAGGGAAAAGCAGTGAAGTTTAGGGTGGGGGATTATATTCATATGGATACTTTGAGAAAGGAATTTAAACCCATTGTGGAAAAAGCTGGGTTGATGAAGGTGACAGGAAACTTGGATCTAAAAAAGGACTGTGTGGTGCAAAGAGATGGTGCAAGTGGGGGAGGCATATATGTGTGTGTAGGCACATTTGTGGTGTAGTAAAGAGGCATGTACAGTGTGTGTATATATATGCTGCAGATAGGCAATCAGCAGTGTGATCTGTAGTATCTGTTCTTCAGATAGTGTCTATTTGTACTTAAATTCCCAGGTTCTAGATTCCTGGTGTAAGTGCTTGGGACACATGGGGGTTCAGATGAGCATGAGCAGGCTGTATGGGTAAGCATGTCAAAATGTGAAACTCATGGTTTAAATTCCTTTCTCAAAGTATCCATATGAATATAATCCCCCACCCTAAACTTCACTGCTTTTCCCTTTGGCACCCCTATTTGCTTTAAAGGGCTTTTCATAAACCATGTTCTAAGGTTCTAGGTGTGTAGAGGGTCTGGGCTCCATCTGTGTAGGGAACATATGGACATATGAGGCAGATGAGTTTTATGTGGTTGTATGTAGGTATGAATGCTTGTAGGTGAAATGAGTTTCTCACAGGCAACCACGGAGAACATTGTTTACTAGTGCATGGCTGATAATTCTCAAGTATGTTCTTTACACAGGTAGTATAAGTATTTTCTGGGAATTTGCTGGAAAGGTAAAACTTGAGCCTCCAACCCATTTTGCAACTTAGAGTTTGGGCAAAAACTCAGAGAATCTTGAGGCCAGGTTGAACTCTGAGCTCCATTGTCATATCTTTATATTCCTCTTGTCTTGCTATTTCACATCATCATCATAGAGTGCCCATTTCTCTCATTTCCTCCTACTAATGATATCTTAGCAGTTACTCTCAAGGAACATTGGGAGGAGCAAGGCTATAAGTCAGATGCTTTACTCTAGTAGCTGGTTCCACTGGATTATCTTTCCCTTCCAGTGGAGTCTCTGTCCTCTTTGAACTAGAAAGTAACATCACTGTACAATAACGGAAGGTTTCTACAGGTATTTTTTTTGAACTTAAAAGCAAGCTAATTTCTGTATCCATCTGAATTTTTCAAGTAAGTAATTCTTTCTGAGAACTCAAATTCAGTTGTAATGCATGGAGTGTGCTGGGCCTTGTTGGATTCTACAAGGGCATCTATGTATGAGTAATATGCAGCAAAGGTCTTGGCTCAGTGACAGCATTCTTGTAATTCTGCCCTTGTGACAAGATACTGATTTTAAACCTCTCTGTGCTTTCCCTTCCTATCTGTCAGCAAGGAGGATAGTTACCATAAATCCCCACTGGAATCAACATCTTGTGTACAATGCATGTCACTGGGATTCAAGTAGATTCAGGCAAAGTATAGTTCAAATCACAGTAAATATTGTGTGGGTGTAAATAGGGTGTGTACCTTGTGCAAAGATGCTAGTACTGGCTTGTCTCTCTCCTTGGTTCTAGTGGAGCTTTAGGATGTTTCTCTCCTGATGGCCAAAGGGCAACTTTTGCAGAAAATATTCAAGATCTTCATCTCACTATTGAAAGATGCTGTCTTTAATTGGAGAGCTCTGTTCTTGGAGAGAGAGAAAGAAAAAACCTGAACTCTAAGTGATTCTTCCAGATTTGTTCAAGATGGGTGTGTGATAGGCTGGTCAGTGAGAGGCCAATGCAGAGCCTGCCTTCTCCTGTTCTTGTAAACCTAGAATATTGCCTTCAGACAATTTGGGAAATTGAGCGTAGGCTTTTCATTACAAGGAGTTGTGGTGAAATAATGCTCCACTAGGTGTGAGAACTTGGGAAATTTATTTTGTATCTGAGTATAGTTGCTTCATTTATCAAACGGAAGAAGATTTTAAAACATATTTAATTTTATTAATTTACGATGGATTTCTAACACTTTATAATCTGGAGATCAAATTACACACCTTGATATATGTCTATGATTCACCCACTACCTGGAAAATTTTAGTACTTATTAAAAAATCTACACTTCCTTTCCTTCTACTCTCCTCTATTATTTCCTCTGGTAGGCACCAGATTTTTTTCATAGTTGGTGCTATTTTAATTTTAATTTTGTTCTGTCAGCTAACTATCTATTGAAAGCATCTGGTAATTGAGAAAGATTAATCTTATTATATATTTGATTATGATAATTAAATTAAATCATATATGTAAATCACTTAGTATGATGTTCACTGCTCTACTATTGATATCATCATTTTTTCTTCTGAACACCTCTTTTGGTAGGCCAGAAAGTTGATAGGCACTGAACTTCTTGTAAATGTAAACCATATGTTATATGGTTTCATGGGATGATTGTGCAGGTTTTCAAATTGTTTGCTAGCTTTGACAACTTTCCTGGGAGACAAGTTGAAGAAAACTCCAAGTTTTCTCTCACACTAAAAAAATTTCTAATTTTGCATATTAGTGGAGTGCTCAAACCAAGTTCTGTGATGTCTTTTTTGAGGTAAAGGAGACTGTTGCCTGCTAATGTACAGCTCAAACATATAAGGCAAGTGTAGGTTGATAAGTCTAGCTCTGTTGTTGGCCGAGTAATTTATTTGGGGTCACATCTTGCAGTGCTTAGTTGTTCCTGCTGACTACTTCTGGTTCTATATTCAGATATCACTCCTGGCAGGACTCAGGAGATGATTGAACCTGGCTAAGCCATGTATAAGGCAAGTATCCTAGCTGCCATTCTAGCTCTTTAGCCCTAGGCAATGATTTGAGGGACACATCACTTAACCTCTCTTGAGCATTCCTTCTTTATTTGAAAAAGCAAATTGGCAATATTTACATAGTGAATGTAAAACACTCTAGAGAACTTAGTTTACAATAGGAACTTGTATTGGATGACAAACAAAATGGATGACACTAAATTTCTCCTATTCTTGGTGTCCAGTCCCAGGAGCAATTAGGTTGCTCTTTATGGTGCAGTATAACCACACCCTACATTAAAGTGTCTTGGGTTCTGAGCAACTTAGAAGTGGGATTTTCCCCTAGTCAGGTTGATGGTTTTGGGGAACTTCCATTAACGCCATGACTGTGGGTCATCAGGCCCCAGTAAAGCAAATGACAAATTCTGTTTTGATGGCCTGATTGTACAACTGAGATACTGAGGTCAGAGAGGAAACGGATTTACTGAAGATTATGACCCAATTCAGAAATGAGGCTGAGATAAGAATTCACTCTTCAAACTCCTTACATCTGTGGTGCTTCCCTTTTCTCCTCTTCTACTGGAACTTGTGGGATAATACAGATCATTCTCTTAAGTTCAAGTATGAGCTGGACTCCCTGCCATGAGGAACTCACCCCTTTTCCCTGTATTTACACCCTTGTTTAAAAGCAAGGTATGACACATGACCATGAATATTAGGTTAAATCACAAGGCAAATGGAACATAGCTATTCAAAGAATAGCCCTGACCTCCATTAAATGACATTTCCTTTCATCTAGCTCTTTCTTTAAATTTTTCTACTTCTCTATTATTCTAAACCAAAACCACTAAGGTCTAAATCCCTAATAAGCATTCATTATTAAAGGCTTAACTATAGTTTTTTTATATTGTTGGGGCTCTAGTACTGATAAATTTATTTTGGGCTTGTCTTGTTATATGTTTGAAGATGGAAAATCTTTGTTGCAGTGTTTGAGGAAACAGGTTTGTCTTCTATATGATTGATGGGAATTCATAGTACCACAGCTCTTATGGGAGAATTTAGCTATATTCTGTATAACTTGCAACCAAACAGTCTCACTTTTAGGATTATATTCCCCAAATAACTAGCAACATATGGAAAAATAAAACCTACAAAAGTCTATTTTTGTGAGCCGAGTTGTAGCAGGAAAAGACTGATAAATATGGAAATATTCATATTTCCATTAGTTGAATGGATTCATTGAATATAGTAGATGAATATATTCACTCAGTAATATAACTGCTAAAAGAGACAGAATATTAAAATATACTGTGGAATAATCACTAAGATATTTTGCTAAATGCAATAATCAAGGTGGGTATAAGAATGCCTTTAATTTAAGAAGTGATCATTTCTTTAATAGTCAGTACATTAAATGCAACAGTCAGAAGTAAAATGTATTTTTATAAAAGGGTTTGCTTGTAAAAGAAGTGGGTAAAAGAAGTGTCCAGTTAGAGCATATTTAGTACACACATATTTGACAAAATTATAAAACACAGTGTAAAGAAATAAATCCCTTTTGAAAAAAGTAAAATTAGAGGGGCAGTTTCACATGCCGAAGGCGCCTTCAGCCCCTTGCTGGTGATAGTGGTGGTGGCCAAGATCACCTGGTGTGAGTTCGAGCAGAAGCTCTATCGTTACGTGGAGCTCTTGGAGGAGGACTTGAAGCAGCTGCTCACACAGAAAGGCTCTAGCTACAGTGGAATACTAAAACCGCATCATATTCACACCAAAATATAGAGCATAGTCTCAATAGTTTACAGAATGAGGGTATTGAGTTTTCGTCTTGTAAAGAGGTTGGAATATGATGAAGAGACCATTCGATGAGCTGATGCCGTCACAGCTGCAGGAGGTGATGGCACAATGCTTCTGGCAACAAGTCTTGGATTTAAACCAGTTCTTGGAGAAAACACAGATCTGGAATGGTCTGAGGGTCACTTATGTTTTCCGGTTAGATATACATACACATTCCTTCACAGAAACTTTACAGAAGTTTTATCATGGTGAATTCAGGTGGTTATGGGGGCAGAGAATTTGGTTATATCTCGAAGGGACTGGTTAAACCCTGTTCCTGTGGATCTTCATGAACATCAATTAAGTTTGAGTCAACATAATAGAGCCTTCAATATTGAAAGAATTCATAATGAAAAAGTGTCTGAAGCTTCAGGACTCCAACTCTTGCCTAATGAAATCTTTATTGGGAAGAGTCTGTCCTTCAGAATGTCTTATTCTTGGGCTGTAGCAGTGGACAATTTAAGAAGTATACCCACTTTAAAGGGTGGCTTTCTACTCTGGATTTCAGTTGCTGATGGTTTCATGGCAGAAACAAAAGAGTTCAGGGCTCAATTTGTGTACTGGAACAGGATGATAAGCTTGGTCATTTAATATTAACAGCGTTGTCTCTCAGGCTGTAAAATGTCTTAAATATTGCAGAATGACAAGGAAATTTTAAAGTTCCATTAAACAGAGAATTGGTAGAGAAAGTCACAAATGAGTATAATGAATCGCTGCTCTACAGTCCAGAAGAAGCAAATATTTTTCAGTATTCAAGAACCAATATCAAATAGAGTTTTCTCTAGCAGTCACCAGTGTTGTTACACCTCAAAGGCTTTTTTTCTGTTTGTTCTCTCTGTTTTGGGATGCCTATCTGGTTGTGGATGGAGGAACTTCTTTTGAATTCAGTGATGGAGCCATAGCCTCAATGATGATCAGTAAAGAAGATGACCTTCAAACTGTGCTTCTAGAAACCGGAGTAATTTCCTTAGATGACACTTTGGAAAAAATGAAAAAATACGTATATTTTAGAAACAGTCATTCATAAAGTTACTGGTTGGCACTGGGTTCAAAAGTAACCAAGAAAAGATGGTTGGCTTTAATCTTTTGTAGATACTAATGAAAAAAATATGTTCATGGTGTAAGAGAAGGATGGACAAAATTGATTAGGATTGATACCAGTGAAACTTTTATATTGTTTACAATTCGTATGTAAGAGTGCTTAAGAGTGCTGTATCTTTTTTTTTTTCTTCAAACTCAGAAAGATAGGCCAAAAATAAAGAACTAAATATTTTGGAGTTGAAATTTAGACATATAAATTTCTTTCTTCCTTCCTAACTTGGTGAATTTGTTTATACCAAACATCTATCATTAGTTAATAACTTTTTTTTTTTTTTTGGTTTTTGGGCCACTCCCAGCGGTGCTCAGGGGTTACTCCTGGCTATCTGCTCAGAAATCGCTCCTGGCAGGCACGGGGGGACCATATGGGACACTGGGATTCGAACCAACCACCTTAGGTTCTGGATCGGCTGCTTGCAAGGCAAACACCGCTGTGCTATCTCTCTGGGCCCCAGTTAATAACTTTTATAGTACTTAATTAAGTTTTTTTTTTTTAAGAATTTCAATGGTATAGACTTTCAGTGATTCTCAACATTGATCTAACTGAAGTAGTAGGTACATGTGTTTTTTTTATACATGCTAAAATTTTCTAATTTAGAAAATAATAATATTTCTGGCTATTATTTAAAAACCAGTTATATTTGAAATTATATATAAATATTTTATTTAAACTGATTTTTATTTAATTTTGACAGTGCTGGGGGAAATAACATTTTAACAAAAATCAGAAAAGTCAGAATGCTGGGGCCAGGCGGTGGCACTGGAGGTAAGGTGCCTGCCTTGCCTGCGCTAGCCCAGGACGGACCGTGGTTTGATCCCCCGGTTTCCCATATGGTCCCCCAAGCCAGGAGTGACTTCTGAGCGCATAGCCAGGAGTAACCCCTGAGCGTCACTGGGTGTGGCCCAAAACTCAAAAAAAAAAAGTCAGAATGCTATTACAAAATGTATTAATTTTCTAATAGCTGTTTCAGAAACAAAATTTTCAAAAAATTATTTGAATTTTATAATATTTTTCGTATTTAGCTCTAACATAAATTCAAAGACAAGGATGAACAGGTTAGACATTATCCTAAGAGTCTGTATAAACTTTGAAAAAATATTGTCATGCAGCATTAGAATATTGTAAAAAATGAATTGTTTCCATAAATTTCCAGAACTTAGTTTTGATATTGCCTTATTAGTTCATCTTTAAAGTCACACATTAGCTTTTGCAGGTAAAATTTTAATGTTTTTTATTTTTCCCTGTTACAAGATTTTATTTTGGGGGAAAATTATCTATATCTTGACTTGTAATTGATTATTGAACTTCCAAAAAACCACCCATATTACATAGCTAGAGTTGAGAGTTGGTATTCTTATGTGCTATACTCAAAGTTGCACCTGCCTTTCTTCACTTGCTTAAAAATGTTCAGTCATTGAAATATTTATTGAATACCCTGAAATATTTATTGAATACCCATTCCTGTGTCAGTTGCTAAAAATCTGTCAATGAATGAAAATGATTCTCCTGATAGAATTAATTCAGTGAGTTCAAAAGTAAATTCTGTGAATGTGTCAACATTTAATATATTCTTGTCAATTATTATCTTTACAGTATTAATCTAGGTTTAATGTATATCTAGAACAGGATTATGTCTTTATTTGCTAAGAACATTTTTGTAAACATTCACAGTAAAGATTTATGTGTGTGCAATTAAAATGAGTGCTTTCCCAGAAATAAAAGTAAAACAAACAAATTAACCAAACTAAAGAATAATCTATAAGGAAGGAATTGTTTCAAATACTTTTACTCTTCATTAAGTTGGCCATAACCTGTAGTAGAAACTATCTAAAGAACATAAACACCTAAAGAAATTGAAATTGCTTCTGGAACTATATTGCAAGTCATATATTGATGTGGTTGCCTTGAAACTTTTTATACTTAAATTAAGACAAGGCACCTACTCATATCATAAAAAGTTTTTCTCACTGAAAGATAGAAAGACAATGCAATAGAAAAAGTATAGAAATTAAAACTTAAAACCTTAGAGTTGAACTGAAAAGAACAGTTTGAACCTAATGTATTTCTCTTAATTTTTTTTCATGATTATGTTTATTGGGAAGGGCTTGGAATCTGCACCAATATAGAACCACCACTTGTAAAGATGCAAGGAGTTAACTAGCATCTCATCTACAGTCTCTAAAGAACTTTCCTACCAAAAGAAAACAGGTTACCTTGAAAAAAGTTGTTGGAAGATGTTGATAAGAATCATTGTGATAGAAGATTCAAAACAAACTGGAGCAAGCATGCTGTTTCCCAGCAAACTGGAGCTCTATCATAGATAGATATATGAAAAATTATAACAGAAATGCATCAGAACATCTACAAGTATTGATAAAGTACTTAAAAAGTAGTTAAAACATAATAGTACTTTAAAAGCATATATGGACATCTGATGAATTCTAGGGAACTATCTCATTCTGAAAATTGATAAAAAAAGGAACAAAGTCCAACAATTTTCTTTCTTTTCCAGGTAGGACTGTCCCTTAGGATAACAAATTAATGATATAAAATTATTTCTAAGAAGAATTCCAATTAATAAATGCAGAAAGAATTGGGAGGAGTTGGCAAGCCACTATTCTGAAATCCCCCAGTAGAACAATGAATCTATGCAATGCTTATCATAGCTACTGAAAGAATAGGGTAAAAAGCAAGGGGAGGGGGAATAGATCTTCGTAGTGAATGAACTAATTTCAACCTCTCCAGAAGGAGAGACAACCCAACATAGGTGCCTGCAGATATCATACCACAGGGTGGATGCAGAAAGTTTCCTGATGGATTGTTACCCAAACCATCTCACCAGAATCTAGCTCAGTTTCTAGATCTAATTACCAGGGAACAGAAAGTACCAGGGACAAAGAAATTTGTTTAATATGACCGTGGGAATGCAATGAGTAACACTTAACATGTTTGGAAATGTGATCTAAACATTTCCTAAAAATGAACTGTACAAGAGCAGAGGAGAGAGGGATAGAAAGTGACCACAGAGTTTTCAGGACCATGAGACCCTGTGCAATGGAAGTACTCTTGCTTACTTCAGATTCAAACCCATGCGAGTTAGGACCAACCATTGTCTATATTTGAAGATTTTCATAAGAAGAATAGGTCTGAGAGATGATCTGAGGGCATGTTTTTGACATGCAGATGTTTCTATGAACGTTTTCATAACTAGGAGGAGGGGGCCTCATTTCAGAGATATTTTCAGAATCTGGATTGAAGTGCTCATCTGCCTCTAGTTGAAACATTCAAGGAATACAAATGGCTGGGAAGCATTTCTCTTTCTACCATATGTAATTATGTAATTTTCCTTACATCACATTCTAATCTAAAAGCTCTTTGAGGGCAAGGACTAATTAATTGCTTTCTTTCCTTTTAAAACTCTTTGGAAAGTGATTTGCTGAGTAACTGCTTCTAGGATGATGGATAGAAGGTTGGCAGTGGTTGACTTTTGGCCCAACTTATAAGCTGGTAAAATTGATCTCCATCTTGGCTGGACCCTTTTGGATGTTTCTGGCCTCCTCCTCCCTGTAGTCTTATTCAAATCTACTGGGGAAGCTGTTCCATTAACCATTTCAGACAGAGTGTGGGATTGTTAGCCTAACCTTTCCCACAGGTATTACTCTGATGATTCTTATCTACAGTTGTGAAATGAAAAGATGTTGTCTTCTATTATGGAAATTACCAGAAACAAGAGGAGGTTGTTGTGGGGGGAAGTTTAGGGCTGGGAGACATATCCATCACTCCATTTCATCAATTTATTTCCTGCAACCATTTGTGAAGCCTAAGCTCAGGCCAAGTGAGAGGCGTAGAAATGGGAAGACACACCCCTGCCTCTTGAGGATACAGGAGTCATGGTGGCTGGAGAATTTTGACTTCCTAGTTTGAGGGCTAATTCCTGGAAACTTGCTCAGATATTTTAAGGGGGAACCATGCCATTAAAAGGGAATCTCGGGGCTGGGCGGTGGCGCTGGAGATAAGGTGCCTGTGCTAACCTAGGACGGACCGCGGTTCGATCCCCAGCTCCCCATATGGTCCCCCGTGCCTGCCAGGAGCGACTTCTGAACGAGTAGCCAGGAGTAACCCCTGAGCGTCACCGGGTGTGACCCCCAAACCAAAATAAAATAAAATAAAATAAAAATAAAAGGGAATCTCTCCAAGAATATACATGATCAAAACCCAAATCTCTCTTACTAAATATGAAGTTAGATAACATGATTTTGACATCTTTTGACCATCTTGTATCACTCTTCTGGGGCCAGGAAGAGACAGGGTGTTCTGCACATTTGTGAGAAAAACACTTTTCTCTGAAAACGCAATTCTTTTGATGGAGCCTCCATTTAAGAGGGGAGTTTAGAAGATGTTTCTGCTCTGTGGCACATAAGGGGGGAAGATGCTTGAGCTCTCATTTCCAGAACATGCAGTGCCTCAGTGAGAGGAGAGCTGACACTGCACAGAGCAGCTGGTTCCAAGAACATTAACTCAACTGTCACCACCGGCTCAGCTACTCTGGACTGGGTACCCGGCACGCTCCTTTCAGATGAATCAGAGCAAATGTGTTATAAACATCATCTAACTTTCTTTCAAAACTTGGGGGAACAAATTAGATACATAGTTTTCCCACCCATGGTTCTCCATCATCATTCTCTTCTGCCTATTTTTATTTTTCAGAGACATCTAGATTTAAAGGGGGTGGTGGTTTTGGAGACTTGATTTAAAGAGCAGATGGGGAATAAAAAGACGAGTAGACATTAGTTGTGGTTCTGGCAACAAGTAGTTCTCTGTCGGATTTTATTCCTGTTGCAGCAGAGAAGAAAATTAGCCCTCTACTTGTTTCATTGACTTCACAATATTGCATGGAAATAGACTTAGTATTAAAAGATACTTTTCGTTTGTTTTGTAAAATACTGTTTTTTTTTTTTTTTTTGTGCTGAAGATCACAGTACAGCTCCCTAATGGCATTAGCATTGTGATTCTTAACACAAAAACAAACATACAAGAAAGAAATTTTTCAGTGGCTTATTATTCTTTTGCATTTTTGTTCAATTTTCTTTATTGCCCTTTGAACTCAGGCTTGAACCTATTTCTTTCCTATGAATGTCACATGCATTACACTTCAGTCATTGAGCCTTCTGATGGGGTCTCATCTGGTTCCCATCTGAGAGAAAACTTTCCCATTTGGGTAGGTTTTTGTTTGTTTTCATTCTGTCTTTAGAAGATGAAAGCTCATTTTTTGATCTAGAGTACTTTCTGTACTTCATAAATTTAAATTCCTTTGCTTGTAAATGTCATTCCTATGGATTTTATGAGGTTAGCTAAAGGTTTATCGATTTTTATCTTCCAAAAATAGATCCTAGCTTCATTGATCATTTGTAAATTTGGGGGGCTTCATTTATTTCTACTCAATTTTATTATTTCCTTTATTCTAGTAACTTTTGATTTGTTTGTTGCTCTTTGTATTACTGGTACTTTAGACTGTTGGAAGTTAGCCATTTGGATGCTATAGTCTTGCATTGTTTGTTATTGGTAATGTAGAGAAATGTGGAAAGACATGTTAATAAGCCTCATCAGTGGATACAATGATGCACTGTAGGGTGGAGGTGGGTTTGACAGAATTCAGGATGACTGGATAGTTGGTGATTACTTGGGTGACTGATAGAAATGAACTTGTCTATTGTGAAGTGGAGAGAAGGAGGAGACCTATATGGCGCCAGGGTTCAATCCTTTGCATCATCACTCTCACTCACTGAATATATAATCTAAGACAAGCTGCTTCTCCCATCCAGGGCCTTAGTTTCTTCATTCATAAAATGGAGCAATAATTTAACCCATCTATTTGGGTTGTTCTACTCTCAGTGATTTAATATATTCCCACTTGCCTGTACCTGAACTATGGTGAATATAAGCCAAGCATATGTGGATTACATTATATCTTAATAGAATGTTTTAGAAATTAAATGTTTAATCAATAAACTATAATTACTCTATTTTATTTTCAGCTGCACCTAGAGGTGCTCAGGGTTTATTTTTGACTACGTACTAGAGGATCACTCCTGGCAGTGCTCAAGATACCATATCTGGTAACATGGATCTAACTAAGGTCAGTTGTGTGGAAGTCAAATGCATTAACTCTTCTACCAACGCTCCGGCCTCTTTGTGGCTTTCCTTTTAAGAAACAAAGCAAAGTAAAGTAAAGCAAACAATACCACTTTTTAATAGAAAAATATAATAAAACTGTCAGGTTGTGGCTAGAGAGTAGCTGGAGTGAAGGTCTGCTAATGCTGGGAGGATCTAACATAGAGATCTCCTGACTTTGCTGTGCTTTTCTTGAACATAGGAAAATGGTCTGGAGGAGGTGGGTCTGTCGATTGCCAGTTTGCTGGAGAAACTCCTCCATCCCTGTGAGTCAGACATCTCTGCTGTGACTGTACACAGCCTTCATATTGCAGGAAGCAGGGCTGTCATAGTGAGTTTATTCACTTCCTGGTTTCTAGTAAGATAAATAAATGAGTAGAGTCTCAGCCATTTGTCACAATAGAAGTTTAAAAAATAGAGAAATGAGAAATGAACAGAAGAGGGAAAAAGGAAGGGAAGAAGGGATAGGAAGGAAATGAATAAGAACAGATAAAAGCAGAAATAAAGAAATGAAGGGAAGGCATGAAGGGAAAAGGGAAGGGAAGAATAGCAGAAAAAGAGAGAAATGGAGGGAAGATGGAAGGATGAAAAGGATAAATTAAGTAGAAGTGGAGTAAGGAAAAAGGAAAAGAGGGATGAAGAAAGAAAAAGAAAAAATAAAGAAGGAATGGAGGAAGGCTGGCTGACTGGAAGTTGGTAAAGGAAAGAAAGAAAGGAAAGGATGAAAGAAGAAAGCAATGAAAAGAAAAGAATGGAAGGTAGGGAGAAAAGAAATGAAGAGGGGAAGGAAAAGAAGATAGGATGGAAGGAAGACAAAAGAGGAAGGATCAAATAAGGGAGGGAGGAGAGGAAGGAAGAGGCAGATTGTCAGGGAAAAAAGAAAAAGAAAAATCCCAAATTAGATCACTGAATAATAAAATGAAATTGCTCTATCAGTGAGAATCATAAATTGGCTTAAAAAAAACCTTTATAAAGAATGGCAAGTTTATCTTTAAGAATTGTAATGGGGAGAGAGAGAGAGGTGGGAGGGGAGTAAGGTACATGCCTTGAATGCTCTTGATCCTGAGCTGGAGCCTGAACTCCACAGCACCATGTGGTCCCTTGAGCACCACTAGGTACAACCCAGAAGTCCTCAGAGCATGGTGCTTGTGGCATGAATAACCCTTGGCATCAGGAACACTATATTCTGTGACTCTTTTTGAACTACCAGCACTGTGTCCAACTATTACAGGAAATGGATCCCCTGAGCACAATTTGGGAGTCCACCTGATCCCATACACAAAAGTATTTTATGGGGGCCAAGGGGAAACACTGTTGTTAGCTTTATATAGCTTTCCAGACTTAGTGTGTTATATTTTTGTCCACACCCAGCAGTGCTCAAGTCTTATTTCTGGCTCAACTCTAAGAAATCACTCCAAGCAGTGCTCAGAGGACCACATGAGATGCCAAGGATTGAACCCAGGTCAGTGGCATGCAAGACAAACATCTTCCCCACTGTACTATTGCTACTGCCCAGCTTTTTTCTTTTCCATTTTCCAGTTTATGTGTAGATAATTATGAAAAGGAGGCAGAGAACCAAGGTAGACACAATTCAAAGTGGATCTTGAATCAGATAGCAGGAGTTGAGGAACAAACCAAGCCAAAGTGATGACTTCCTCCTTGTACAGTTTGAGGTACCAGACCACAGACTCTGAGCGTTCCCAAAAACACATGCCATAGTTTCTATCTAACAAACAAACTGGAAACTTGATCATGTAGAGAGAAAGGATGCCAGTGGGTGATGCTGAAGTGCCATTGGGGATGGAACTTGCAGGAGGAAGTGAGTGATGGTGTGAGGGTTAATCAGGAAATCCAAGGATGGGGAGGGGGAGTGCGCAGCTGGTGTATGTGGTTTGCTGACTGGGTTCCTGAGCTCCATCTCTAGAAACACATGGTCCTCTCAGCAACAGTGACCCTCAAATACTATTCTGGGAGTAGCCTTTAAGCACCATGGGAAATGACTCCTAAACCGAAAAGTATAAATCAATAGATTAAAGGGCTATTTCATGACTTTATTTCTTTAGTTCTGATAAGTCAATTTATAAGGAATATTATAATCAGTTATTTTTTTACCTTAAAACCATTATTTAATTATATATATTTAATTTTTGGGCCGCACCCGGTGACACTCAGGGGTTATTCTTGACTATGAGCTCAGAAATAGCTCCTGGTTTGGGGGACCATATGGGACGTAGGGGATCGAACCACGGTCCATCCTAGGCTACTGTGGTCAAGGCGGATGCCTTACTGCTTGCACCACTGCACCACCATCCCCTATATTTTAATTTATTTTTAATTAAATCATCATGAGCCAGAGAGACAGCATGGAGGTAGGGCATTTGCCTTGCATGCAGAAAGATGATGGCTAGAATCCTGGCATCCCCTATGGTCTCCCGAGCCTGCCAGGAGCGTAGAGCCAAGAGTAATCCCTGAGCGCTCCGTGTATGACCCAAAAACAAAAACAAAATTAAATCACCATGAGATAGTCATAAAGTTCTTGATTGCTGAGTTTTGGTCATACAATGCTCCAACATCCATCTTTTCATCAGTGCATGTTTCCTACCACCAATGTGTCCAGTTACCCTTCCATCCCCCAACTCTAACCCACAGACTTTCTATGGCAGGCACTTTTCCTCCCTCCCTTCCTCCCCGTCCTCTATCCTTGAAAGTCATTATTTTAGATAAAGTTTTAAATTGTCATTTCTACTTATACTCAAGGGATTCTGAATCTCAAGGATTCTGTGCCAAGGGATCACTCCTAGAGGTCCTGGGGATACTGAACCAGGCTTAGTCACAGAAGCTCTACCCACTGAACTATCTCTCTGGCCACTGGTTATCATTTCTTTTAAAGAAATTAATGTTTAGGAACACTTATGTACCTAAACATCCTCTACTTTCATCTTTACATTTGTTTACAAACAAATCATGTGGAAGTAGTCAACAATAGGAAATTCATTTAAATTTGGATATATAGTAGACAATAAGAAATATTTTTTCAGTATAAAGTGTACAAATATCATGAAGTATGTTAGTAATTTTCGGTCATTGAGCCAAAGTTGAAATGAGATGGAATGTCTGTAATTATAATAGAAATATTTACCACTGGGACTGGCACTGAAACATAGTATACTTAAAACTTAACTATGAGAAAATTTTGTAAATTATGTTGTCATAATATAAAATAACAATAATAAAATAAATCCATGAATCCTAATGCAATCAAGAATTTTCATCTTACAGGCAGTATGTGCTCTGTTTTTTGTTAATGTTTATTTATTTTGTTTTGGGGGTATCCATATATAATGCTTCTTAGGTGCCATACCTCCTGGTTTTGTGTTTGGGGTTCATTCCCCAGCAGTGGTCAGGTGGACCATATGGTACTGGAGTCAGGGTTGGTCACATGCAAAACAAGTGTCTTAACACTTGTACTATCTTTTTAGGTTCTGTGCAATTTTAATAAACAGTATCTCCCCTTCTATTAACTCTGTTTTTAGGATAGTCTCAGTCGGTAGTTTACCAGCAATTTTTATCTGAAGGGCCCCAAATTTAATGTGCCTACAAAGAATTCATATATCTTGGTTAAAAAAAATCTAAATTATTATCCCTAAAGTCTGGAGAAGGTCTGAGAATTTTCATGGTAATACCTCCCTGGTAATACCCAAGACTGTGACTCCTACCTGAATCACACTTAGGGAAAACTCCAGGCTGGAATTCTCATTTTGAATCAATCCAAAGCAAGCTAATTCAACTCTTTTCTTCCCACATCTCCACGTCTATTCCATGATGAATCTGACTTATTTATTTTTTAAGACATCATATGCTCCATGTTATGTCTGTGTTCAAGGGGAAAAATTGTATCACTCTTAGAGTAAATTCTGGCAAGACACATATTCCAGGAATTTCTCATTAAATTGTTTCTTCCTTTCATATTTCTGGAAGGATCAGAAGCATCATTAGCAGAATCACATGTTTATACCTGAGTAACAGACTCTCTGGGAACAAAATCTTAATATCTGTCTACTACTAAGCTTATTCTGTTATATATCATATGTATTATTATGATTTATATTATATAATATATAAACTTATATAATACATAATTTATATGATACATAACTTATGTTTAATTTATAGTATATTAATATTAATATATGTTAATATAATATATTAATGTTAATATATTATAAATTAAGCATAAGTTATGTATCATATATAATATATAGTATATATTATATATTTTATATATTATAAGTTATAAATATTATATTATAAATTATAAATATTATGATATTATAAATTATAATATATATTAATATTAATATAATAATATATTATATGTTCATATATGAACATTTAGTTTTTTAAATATACCAAATGATACAATCATGCTGATAGGATCTAAAATTTGCATGGAAAGGCTTAAAAATTCTTTTCAAATATAAATCCCTGATTAACAGCTGAAAAATTAGTGGCCAGGTATTTTGAGCCTAAGAATGGCACACCCTAAACTGAGAGGATTGGTGGCTGTAAATGAGTAGCTTGTCTTGTCTTGTTACTCCTATTACCTGGTCAACAGACTTTGCACCTTCCTAGGTCTCATGGCTACACTGGGTTGAATGTTGACACTGTGAATGTGCTCTGACCCCTACCCTTGTTGTGTGAGAACCAGGCTGCAAAAGGTGTGTTGAGAAGTTGTGTGCCTGTTACTTCTCCCTGTCTCTGACATGGTTTCTGTGTCAAACACTCTGTGGCAGATGGTGAGGGGAGGACCTGTTTGGGAGGATCAGGGGGATGGGAGTAAATTGGAGGCAGAGTTTCTGGCAGAAGCATAACAGTGAAAAATTTTGGTATCAGAGGAATTTATTTATTTATTTTGGGTCATTTTTCTTCTCTTTCTCCCTCTCCTTCTCTCTCTCTCCCTTTTAGATACTGGTTTGCAATATTGTTTTTGATGCTCATTGTGCCTATCACTTTATCTCCTTTCAGCACTGGATTCTTGTCTAGAGTGATAATTTCCAATCAGAAGGAATTTTAAGAAATGGAGTTAGGATAAATGATGAGTTGAAATGTATTTTGTTAAGGAGCATAGAAAGACTTTACCTCAAGGGAAACCTGGTTTGAGTCTCCATTTGAAAATTCTCCAAGACCTAACCAAGATTGAGGACCTCCTCTTGTAACATTCTGAATTTAAAGAAATCATAAAAGAGGTGAAAAAAGATGCCCATAAAAGTCCTCTCCAAGGGGCCCGGGAGATAGCATGGAGGTAAGGCATTTGCCTTTCATGCAAAAGGTCATCGGTTCGAATCCCGGTGCCCCATATGGTCCCCCGTGCCTGCCAGGAGCAATTTCTGAGCATGGAGCCAGGAGTAACTCCTGAGCTCTGCCGGGTATGACCCCCCCCCCCAAAAAAAAGTCCTCTCCAAAATAAGGTCCGAGTCTAGGTTCAACAGACATCTCCCAATTGTAATCGCTAATATATGTAGTATATATGTATTTGTATATACATATATGTAATATATGTATCTGGGGAAATAGATATTGCAATATTTAATCTAGAGTAATCTTCTCAGCTATTCACTCAAAAATAGCAAGCAAGAAAATGGCAAGGCCAAAAAGAAATCTCTGTGGAGAGTTAGGATATAGGGGGAAGGTTTCCAGTATCCTTTGTACCTTTAAAACATTTTCTCCTCCAAGTCTGATATTATAAATGAAGACCTTTAACTGAAGTGTAGCCCTTCTTCACCTACCTCTGTCACTTCTCATTTCATTCCCATAGCCCATGGTTATTGCCTTGATGTTCTTGCCTGGATGTTTCTCCATGCTCTGAACTGCCCAAACTCTGCATTCCTGCTTTTCAGCCATCTGGTCAACCCAGCATCAGAGCCTTTGTGTGAGGTTTTAGAATTGAACAATAAGTGTGTATCTTTTTATTTTTCAGATGATGCAACCAATTTCTCTTTAAGTTGTGATCTTCTTCTTGAGAATTAAAATCTTTGGGCTAACGAAATTATCAAAAGTCACACGCACACACACACACACACACACACACACACACACACACACCAACCAGATTAATCACATGTCCAAAGGATCCTAGATCCCTGTTCCCCTACTCAGGAACATACAGACTCAAAGCACTTTGACTCACCAAAGCAGATCATAGGCATTAATTAACAGAGATACAGGACCCACATATCTTAATATAAAGAAGAAGAGAAACAATTAGAATCTGATGTTGACTAGTGTGATACCTTTTCTTGTCCCTATGTAAAGTACCTTGAATTTTCCTCCTCTCTGCAAGGAAAATCTCATAACTTTCTATACTTCTCCCATGCCCATTTTAAATGATAAAAAGAAACCTACATTTTAAATGTAAGTCTATTGCTCAGGTCTATAGACATTTTTTTCTGGTCTATATGATCAGGATTTCAGACAGCCTAGGATGAGATTCAGAATAATCTCAAACATTTTCATATTCCATATTATATATTCCTAATTTCTCACCAAAATTGTGAGTCAGTCAAAAGTCATTCCTGTGGGGAAGATTTAACCCAAAAGATCTCAAAACCTCCAAGTATCAGCCAAGGTCTGACTTTCTCTGGTGTTGAAATCTTAAATTGGTTTGGAGTTGATTATTATTAACTTTTTAATGGCTAGAATCTGCTCAGAGATTTCTATTTTTCCCTTTAGAACTTTTGTTTTCATAAAGGCTCCTAATTCTGCACTCTCAGATAATGTGCTGTCACTCTGATCTGCACAGAGTTATAATTATTGGTCCTCACTTTTTAAGGTGCTCTATTCACCCTTTCAGAAGTTTTAATGTTTCCACTAAGCCAGAGCCCCAGCTGCAACCCCATTCTGTTAGGGGTAGGCAAGTAGGTTGCTTTTTTATCTTAGGCTGGGAGCCTCCTTTATTAAGAGACAGGATGGAAGGCCAAGGAAGGGGGGGCAGACTCAGAGGAGCTCATTCTCTGAGTGCGAACAATTAGTGATGTAAGTGTATTCTTGAAAGGGAACTGCTTTGGGGCTAGATTACTTTCAAGTACCATCATCCCAGCTAAAATCTCCATAAAGAGTTCCGCAGTTCTGAGAAGTCATCTTCAGAGACAATACTTATTGGAATTCACAGATAGTGTTTCATTTGGTGCGCTCTGAAATTAGCTAATGTGCTGGTCACTCCGGAGTCTTGAGAAATGGTCCTTGTTCCCCTGGGTTTCTGTTGGGCTGCAATTGAGTGTCAACTTGATATGATTTATTTTAAGTAGGCCTCACTGTCAGGATCATTTGTGTTTTCTAAACTGGATGTGATATTGGCCTTTCTTTCTTCAGTTTTTAATATATTAAAAAAATAAGTTTGGAGGGGCCGGAGAGATAGCATGGAGGTAAGGTGTTTGCCTTGCATGCAGAAGGTCGATGGTTCGAATCCCAGCATCCCATATGGTCCCCCAAGCCTGCCAGGAGCAATTTCTGAGCGTAGAGCCAGTAGTAACCCCTGAGCACTGCTGGGTGTGACACCCCCCCCCCCAATGTTTGGAGCCACATTCGGTATTGTTCAAGGTTTACTCCTGGTTCTGAGCTCAGGAATCACTTCTTGTGGTGCTTGAGGGTCTATAGGCTGTTGTGGAGATCAAAACTGGGAGGGTCTCATGCAAGGCAAGTGTCTCCCCTCCCACCATTCTTACCAGCTCTGTTCTCTTTATAATAATAAAACATGATGTCATAGGCCTGATTTTAAAACATATGATCTCATATTTATAAAAGCCATTTTGTCTGATTTTCAAAGCTCTTTTAAGTAGCCAGGCAGCATAGAAAGATGGCTGATATGTTATAAATATTGACACATTATTAACAGGTGATGGATGTCAGATATTATGACTGAAACTCAGTCATGTACAACCTTGTTACTGTATCTCATGGTATTTCAATTAAAACTTTATTTTTAAAAATAAGCTTGTAATTTTAATATAATTTTGGCCTTTTAATTATGCTTAAACATGGTCTTTTGGGGTCCTCCTCAGTGAATGTAGGAACATACTCACCCCATGATTCTCTACCAACCAGGCTGGTGGGTCAATGTAAGGGCCTGACAGTGTGGTTTCTTATTCCTTGAGTCACCAGGAAGGTGCAGAGGACCTCAGGATCAATCAGTGATGTTGCTTGAGCGTCTCCAAGTTGGCAACCAGCCAGGGGACCATGTGGTACTGGGCCTCAAACCTGGGTTGGGCACATGCCTAGTTGGATTATCTCCTGGCCCTTTAATATGATGTTTGATAAAATAAAATGAAACTTGAAGCACTTTTCAGAATATTTTGATCATTCATCTCTCAGTTGATGTAGAAAGTGCCTCTGTTGGTTTCCATGTGAAGGAAACATACACAATTCTTTTTCCTTTGTTGCACTGACTTTAAAACAGCATGAATCACCAAGTTTCAAAGTTATTCATGATTTAATTTAAGGCATAGAATGATTAAGTACCCCTTTACTTGCGTCCACTTCCCTCCACCAATGCCCCAACTTCCCTGCATCACCACCATCTCCATTTGCCTTTTCTTTTTCCTATAAGTCACTTGTTTCCAATGATGCTACCAAAATTCTATGTATTATGCATATATCACTTTACTTCCTTTCAGTACTCAGTTCTCATCCAAATTGACCCCTCTCCCTGATCATTGTTGTAGTAGACTCTTCCCAGTTTGAACTCACATACCTGCACAGTTGCAGGGACAGTTCTGTGGGATATAAAGAAACACACAACTCTTTTTTATGTTAGTAATTACTTTATTTAAACATTGTGGATACAAGGTTGTTCATAATACAGTTTATTTTTCGCAAATGTAAAGATATTCATGATTGAGTTTCAGTCATGCAACGTACAACACTGTGTAATAGTACACATTTCCCACCACCAAAGTCCCCAGTTTCCCCCCAGTCTCCCTGCTGACTACCTATAAGGCATCATTTGCTCTCTCAATAAAGGTATTGGCTCTAAGTTTTCCATGTTCTTTTAAATGGTCTAGAATATTCCAATGAAAATCATGCACTTCAGACAATATACTGGACCCAGAATCCTTACAAATACATAATGAATTCAAAGCATTTCTAAATGTTTTTTTAAACTCTCACATTATTAATATAACTTTTCTGAATATCAGCCTATTAATTTCATTGAAGGAATCATTGTATGAGAGGTCATTCGAACACTAGCAAATAAGTACTGTATCTTCCAAATAAAGCAAAATCTTAGCTCTGTCTCTATAGAAACAGGACAGTTCTTTCTTTAAAAATTACTTTATTGGGAGTCGGGCAGTGGCGCTGGAGGTAAGGTGCCTGCTGCCTAGCCTGCGCTAGCCTAGGACGGACCATGGTTCGATCCCCCGGTTCCCATATGGTCCCCCTGTGCCTGCCAGGAGCGACTTCTGAGCGCATAGCCAGGAGTAACCCCTGAGCATCACTGGGTGTGGCCCCCCCAAAATTACTTTATTTAAATATCATTGTTACAATAGATTTTTTTCAAGTAATGAAGCTGTTCATCCTGAGTTCCAATCATACGATGTACAAAACTCTACACCAGTGCATAATTCACATCACCTCTGTCCCCAGTTTCCCTCTCATCCTTCTCCCACCTACCTCTGCAACAGACATCTTTCTTCTCTTTGTTTCTATTTTAGGCACAGCAGTTTGCAATATAAGGGGTATTATGCCTATAATTTGATCTCCTTTAGACATACAGTTCTTGTCCAGAGTGATCATTTTCAAATATCGTCTTAGTGCTCCCTTCCCTGCCCTAACTGTACTCCCCCACTATTTGTGGGAAGCTTCCTACCATAGGTTGGTCCTTTTGGCTCTCACCTCTGTAACAGGACAGTTCTTAAACCTATCCGAGTAACCCCTAGCATGGAACCCTTTGACCAGTTTGTCATCAGAAACACTGTACAGATCAATGAGCTCGATTTCAGTCAATCTGCCTGTCATGAGCAAGACCAGAGGTGCCTTCTATGGCAGAAAGATGCATAATGGAGCAGTGGGTGCTGCTTTTAACAGATTGTTGCTGCCCCTAACCCCTCTACCATTTGGAATCCCAACTGAGATGTTGTTGAGATGATTAGACCATGTGGATGGAGCTTTGGAGATGGGCTTATGCAAAGAGACTCTTCTACAAGTGAGGGAACAGCAGGAGGAGGCTGTTCACAAAGCAGGAAGAGGGTCCCTAGAAAACCTTCAACTTGCCAGCACCTTCCATCTCCAGAACTGTGAGAAATAAATGTTTATACCCTCCCCTTACAATACTTGTTTAAGCAACCTGAGCTGACCAAGTCAGGTGCTGAGAAGACAGATCTTAAGTTTTCATTTTCCTAATAGTTGCTGACCACCCATAGATGCAGGTGTCTGAATGATTTGTTGTGTGTGCATTTCTCATGTATGTACTTTGAAGTACCAGTGACATTTTTCCTTCATTGAACAAGAAACAAATCTAGACTGAGACCTAGACTGAGTGAACTGACCTCTAACCAAAACAAGACTGATTTTGAAAAGTTACTCCAGGTTCTGATTCAGAAAATGGCATGCTTTCCTTTGATCTCATTTTCACAAGATTTAGCACCTTACCTGATTTGTTTATGATTGCTTCTTTTCGTAAGATCTTGCCTCCCACCTACCAAGGAATGTCTTTTAGAGCAGAAACAATGTACTATATTTCTTTATTTTCCATGACACATGACTTTGTCTGGACAAGACACCAAACAAGGTTCTGGTTATATAATTTTGGGAAATTAAAATAACATTCTCCAGTCTGTTTTTGTGGAAGTTATTTCAAAAGAAAAGATCATATCATTTTCTTTCATATTTAACAGTCTGTCCAGTCAATGTTCCAAGGCCAACCAGTCTTTCAGTAACTAAATACCATCACATTTTTATAGAATGCAAGGTGCTAAAACATGATATTTGTCTCCAAGATCAAATTTTAGGAATAACTTTGGAAACTGGATAGTGGCAGGAGCAGCTTCTTTGAGGTGTGTCTGGGATCAATCCAAGGTCTAGAGCAAAGTATAGGTGGGTCAAGTAATGGCTCGTTTCTGTCATTATTTTGTTATCTCTAGCATCTCTATCCTTTTGGATTGTCAGCTTAACCTATTTTCTTAGATCCTGTTAGAGAATAATCTTAGGAAGAGATATAAAGAAATTGGGGACTGAGATATTTATAATACAAATGGTAAAAGGCATGAGTCATGGGATGCTGACAAGTATCCCATTGGGTTTTTTCCATAATGGTGAAAGAAATATGTGTTCCCAATGGAAAGACCCACGGGAAATTTCAGCACCTCAACACTTGTTTATAGCCTCTTCCTACAGATAATGAGACCTCCTTTGTCAGGTAAGAACTTTAATTTATGCTTCATTCAGAGCTTACTTGGTTGACTCTTCACAAGGGCATCCTCATGAGTTCCTTAGAGAGGAGTGAAAGGAGCCTTAAATTGTCAAAGTGCATGAGTAATTGTGGATGTGGTTTAACCCAGTTCAGAGCAGTCAGAGAAGATGAAATAAGTTGCATTTCAATTGTATTCATTTCCCAGATCTGCAATTGAGAAATCTTACAAACTGGGGGAAGGGGAGAGAGTTATAAGTATTTAGAGTAAGTATGCACTCAAGTTGATAATGAAAGCATGCCCTTGGGCTAGAGAGAGAGCTCAAAGGATGAGAGTCCATACCCCAAATTCAATCCCATAGTCCCTTAGTCCTCCAGTACCCAAGGGAAGCAATCCCTGAGAAACTGTCTGAAGTAGACCTTGAGCACTACTATGAAGAGGCCCCAACAAAATACAAAAATTTAAAAACTAAAGCAGGCTGTTGAATAACACTTATTTTGTTCAACATTAGCTGGGATTTCTTTTTTTTAGTAAGATTACAGTTAAATATCATTGTACAAAATCACTTTATTATAGTATCTGCTGTATTGTCTTACATATCTGGATGCTTAAGATCATGATAACGAGGTTGATAGAATTGCTTGGTGTGAGGATGCCATGAATCTTCTAACATCTGGTTGTCTGGCACACTTTAGTTCTTGGAGACATGGTGTTTCTCTCTTAGATATTCTTTTGTGTCTAAATTTCTGTCTTGCCAAAACATCTTCTCTTTAAAAGAAAACAGCCCTATTGGATCTGGACCATTCTTCTCCAATCTGAGATAATCATCAAATGACCTCTGTGATGACCCCATTTCTCAATCAGATCAGAGTTTGATATGCTGGTTAGCTTGCATATATAAATTTTTGGGATGAGGAGGCACAAATAAACTATTAACATCAGTAAGATCCTATATTTTTCTCTCGCCAACTCCCTGTCAAAGACAAAAAAAATTCTTAGTGTCTATAACCTATTCCCCTGATTATTGGGTTTTCTTCTTTCCATGAATCATATAGATTCAGTGTTGTTTTAATTTGAAAGGATCTTTGCCTTTGAAATTAAAACGAGGTAGTAAAGTGGGGGACTGGATCTCTGGGGAGAGGACTTTTGCTATTCTTCAGTCTGTGTAGGTAAAGCACGAATATACAGATGTGTTCATATATGGACATGAACCTGGCTTATGACTTTGTTACTTCCCCTCTCAAATTTCTAGACTAAAGGGATATCTTTTGATTGTATTCAGAGGATCAGTTCCTAGTAGATTTTTCTTTTGCTAAAATCTTACTCAGTTGTGAGGGATGCCATTTATGTTTCCATTTTAATTCCCATTGGTCAGAATTGTTTGTATGATCAATGTGTCAATGTAACTGTGCCTCTGTTTCCTCATCTCAAAGTAGGGAGTACTCTACTTAACTCTCAGCATTACTCTGAGAACCAGAGACTTCATACCTGTGGAATGTTTTAAACTCTGACAACCAGATAGAGCTACTAACTTGAGGTCTAGTGAGGAGCGAGTATTCATCTCTGGTATACTCCTTTTTTCCTTTCCGGAAAAAAGGGCTCCATGTTCCCTTTAGAGTCCCACTGACTCAATCAAGACCTGTTAAGAAGAAAACAAGAAGTGAATAATTTCATATCAGAACCTAGAATCTAGTGGATAATATTATTTGTGTTGAGGAATGGAGCAGGACCAACTAGGAAAGCATGGAACTTGTGAATTATGTCTTCACATCCATCATGACTTCATGACTTTGGCTAAAGCATTCATTTTTCAATCAATGATCAAATCATATCATTTGATAATGGCCATGGCACTTGTATTTGTGCATACCTTTGAGTTTTAGTTTCACTAGAAAGCTTTCATACAACAGACACATTAATAGTATAATGTTAAAATTGAGGAACAAACTTATTATGTTCATGTAGGTATGGCATACAGTATTCATGAACATGAAAAATAGAGGAGATAACCTGTCATATAGACACAGGTTATTTAAAAATTGGAACCTAGCCGGGTGGTGGTGCTGGAGATAAGGTGCCTGCCTTGCCTGCGCTAGCCTAGGACGGACCGCGGTTCGATCCCCTGGTTCCCCATATGGTCCCCCAAGCCAGGAGCGACTTCTGAGCGCATAGTCAAGAGTAACCTCTGAGCGTCACTGGGTGTGGCCCAAAAACAAAAAAAAAAAAATTGGAACCTAAATTTCTATTAAACACTAGAAAACAGATTCCATTGTATAATCTCTAATCACATGATCCTATTTTATGACAAAATAATTCTCCAGGCATATTGCTAAGTGGAAAAATCCAGTTGCAAATAGATCTCATTGAAACCCTGACTGTCATTTTTGTTTCTCTGTCCAGACACTATTCTTTCTGAGACTATTTTCACTAAGAAATAGTTCTATTTCATTTCCCAGCCTGGAGGTGAGTTCCTGTTCACTTTAGCATCTTTTTATGTCCTATTCTTGTCCTGTCCTTCTGTCTGTGTAAAATTGATCATGTTTTTTTTAAATCCTGTTCAGTCAAAACCTCTTGTAAATAACTATTCCTACTATTTCCATCTGTTTCTAGTCTCTCAAGCCTACCTCAACTTGGAGGAACATTCCGGAACATTCTGGTGCCTAATGCTCAGCATGTATTCTATTCAGCTGATCCCTGCCCTTTCTCTGCTTCTACATCACACTAACCACAACATTCCAGTAAAAGTAATTTTACCAGAGACAGAACAGGTTTACGTTTTGAAGGTGACCACATTTTATTGGTGGTGACAGTAGAATGTCATTTCTATGAAAGACAGGATTAAGGCAAAGCAAGAGAGGTGGGACATGCATATTTTTAACAGAAGTATGTTAACATTTTGATATTTTATTCATTATATTTTTAAACTTGAGTTTAAAAAATATTTCATGAGAATACTTCTTATTAGTAATGAATTTTGCACATTTAAATGTGTACACATTTAGAAATTTACGCATTTTGAATTGCAGGCAAAAATCTTCAAGCAAATAAAAAATTGTACCAAGTTGTTACCACAGAAATGTATTTAAAACATAAAATAATGGTGTATACAACTATATTAGAGAATTAAAGACATTGTTTAGATAATAAATATTAAAAATTAATTCAACCTGTACTTTTCTACTTTCTGTGGGGTAGAACATTCCTGAAGTTTTATAGATGATCGAGGAGGCATGGCCACCTTTTATTATTATTTTTTTTTATATTTGGAGGCCACACCCAGGGGTGCTCAGCGCTTACTCCTGACTCTTACCCAGAAATCATTCCTGGTGGAAGTTGGGGAACCATATGGATTGGAAATTGGGGGTTCTAGATAGAATCAGACTAGTTGCATGCAAGGCAAGTGCCTTATCTGCTGTTTTATTTTTCCAGCCCCTATCTTTAATTTTTAAGGCTTCTGAGAAACTTAGAGCCACAGGTAGAAAGTGAGTTTTTATTTTATAAACAGATAATCCTTTAAAAAAATGCATGAATGAATCAGGAAATTACCTTTTAGTTCACATGCATCATTCCAGATGAGCCTATCAAATTTTCATTTTAGTTGCAAATATTATTCACTACAAAACAGAAAATTCTAGAGACCAAATGGCTAGAGATTATAGCAGAGAGGATGCTTGTTTTAAACATGGTGGACCAAGGTTTGATTTATGGCACCCTACATGGTTCCCTGAGCCTGAGCAGGCCAGGAGTAATCCTTAAGTTTAGAGCTGGGTGTAAGTCTTAAGCACCACAGGTGTGACTCCCACCCCCCCAAAATTAAAATAAAAATTCAGTAAATCTGAGGTCAAGCAATATCTTGCCACATGTTTGAAGGACTTTTTATAGTCATCAAAGTGACTTTGGGTAGTGCCACTTCATCTTCACTTTACTAATTATGTGTCCCTCATTTACTTATTTAAGGATTAAGTTGGGAGAGACATTGAAATCAGCATAGTTGAGGATTTAACTAATTACAGAAGACTTCACATAGGAAAGAGTTAGGCAAATATTTTTTTGAGCATGATTGCCAGGGATTTGATGGGGGATAAAAGGCATCAACCTAGTTTATCAAGCAAGCCCAGGAGACAGTGAGACGACTGGTAGGTTAAGGTGATCATTGCTATTGCAAAAGCTCCTTTACTTCATTCCTGACAGATGTCTCAG